>ML412131.1:0-83610 GCA_005239525.1 Nicotiana knightiana | reverse complement strand
GGGGGGGTTAGACTTCTAAGTGAATAGGGGGGTAGGGTTTAGTTTGGACATTTATATAGTTTAGAGGGGGTGAGTTCCTGGCCGTTCGATCTATTTCGATTAATGGCCAGGATTTAACTCACTAAACCAAACGGGGTCATTTGGAGGGGTGTTGGGGAAAGCCGGGTAAGGGGTTTGGGCCTGGGTTATTTGAGTGTGTAAGGATTGGGTTTGGGCCTGGGTTGTTTCAAGCGCAGGTCCGAAATTAGCTCTTTAAACTAATTAAGCTAATTAAGTTCAAATCTAGTTTAATCCAAAAACTGTAGCAATTAATTTTAAACCTTATTTTTCATCTATTTACATATTAATTAAGAATAAAACAACCAATTTTATATTCCTAATTAAATCTATGATTTATCGAATAAAAAATGATTAATTTCCTAGTAGTTAGTTATTAAAACTACATTACGTTAAATAATCGTCATTCGTCTATTATTTAAATAATTATAAATAATAATTTAATAATTCCTTGATAATAGTGATGCGAAATTTTAATAATTTTAAAAGATGAATTATGGATATGCAAAAAGGAAAACAATTCACAATTAATTACTGAAAAATCAACAAAATTCATAAAATCAATTGATTTATTGAGATTTTTATAGGACGATACGGCGAGTAAAAATCACCTGCTCACAGCAGGTTCGTAATGTAATTTTGGATATGTGTGCAAATTTTCAGGTCCATCGGATGTGTTTTGGTTGGTTTCGGCATCATTGGCGAAGTTTAGAAGTTTCAAAGTTCATAGGCTTGAATTTGATGTAATTTTGGTGTTTTTGAGTTGTTTTTGGTGTTTCGAAGGCTCGACTAAGTTTGAATGATGCTACGGGGTGTGTTGGTATGTTTGGTTGGGGCCCTGAGGGGCTCGAGATTGATTTCGGATGGTTAGCGAAGTTTGGACTTAGGAAATTGCAGCAAAATAGCTGTTGGTGTGAATTTACTGGTGTGGTCGCACCTGCGGATGGGGAGACGTAGGTGCGATGGCTGGTCCGAAGTTTCGACTGTTAGTGGGATTTCGCAGGTGCGCACCTGGGACCGCAGGTACGGGTCCTTAGATAGGTGCCTCCGCGAAATTTTGGTCATTTCTTCCATTGTTGAGAAAAATTGAAGGAGGAATTCGAGGGTCTTCAGTGGAGGTAAGTTTTCCGGATTAAAAACTCATTTCTATGTTATTTTGTGACGGATTAGGCTTGAAATTTGAGGAATTTAAAGTAGAAAAGTTGGGGAAAATGGGAGGAATTTTGGAAAATTCTTTAGGTGATTTGAGCGGGCAATTGTGGTCCAATTATGGTGTTCTTGGTATGTGTAGAATCGTGGGAGGATGAGGATTCTAGTGATTTAAATTTTATAGAATTCCGAGACGTGGGCCCGGGGCTCGGGTTTGGCTGAATTTCAAGAATTTTGTATAAATTGATAGTTTTCCATTGGGTTTTGTTCCTTTAGCATATATTGATGATGTTAATCTGGTTTTGGTTAGATTCGGAGCAATCGGGAGCCGATTTGAGGGGCAAGAGCATCACGGACTAGTATTGTGGCCTGGTAGAGGTAAGTAATGGCTATAAATCTTGTCCTGAGGATATGAAACCCCAGACTTCATATTTCTCACTGTTTTTAGAATGGCGCACATGTCGGATGACGAGTATGTGGAGCACACTGATTTTTGGATTGGACTTGGTCCTCTCGCGGCAACTATTTGGTTGCGTATTTTTACTCTAAATCATATGTTAACTGGTGTTCTAAAACTATAGATATATTTGGGCTATAAGCCATGTTTGGGGCCTCGTGCCGACTTGTTTGGACACCTTGGGGGCTTTTTATTATTATTTCCTCACTGTTGATTTATGATTTACACTCAGTCATGTTATGTTTAACTGATTTCGAAACACAGCCTTATTTACACTGTTTTGAGATATAAAATGATGCTTTTGGGTCGAGTACCCTATTTTACTTATATGCCCGAGGGGCTTTTGAGAGTTTATTACTGAGTGAGGCCGAGGGTCTGATTGTGAGGATATGATACGCCACGAGGTGGCTTGATATTAGCGCTTGGACTGAAGGATCCCCTCCAGAGTCTGTACACACCCCCAGTGAGCGCATGTACCTATTGAGTGTGAGTTCCTAGTGACGAGTGACTGGGAGGCATGAGAGACAGTGAGGTTGCCCGAGGGGCTGATACTGAGTGCTTGTGAGGTGTTGAGTGATGTTCTACCCGAGGGGCGATTTATGATGCATGTTCTACCTGAAGGGCTATTTATGACTTATTTCATTTTACACTAAATTCTTCAGGTATTTTTATTTCTGAAATTTTGGAAAACATATTTTTCAAAGGATTTTACTGAAACTGGATTTTAAGGCATGTTTATTTCATACATATATATGCATATATTGTTGAAAAGAAAGGTTGTGCATATTGCGAACTGATGATTTGATTTTTTATGTGTTTATTGCCGCTTAGACTTGATTTATTTTCATTACTACTGATTTGGCATACTCACATTACTCCCTGCACCACTGTGTGCAGATACAGGTGTTGATACCGAGCGTTAGCCATCTATTCCGTGCGGAGTTGGAGTTCGGGACATAGAGGTAGTTGTTCAGCGTCCGCAACATCTCTGTTTCCCTTCTTATGTTGTAAGTTATTCGTTCTGACGTTTTGTATTATAATAGTAGACTTTTTGGTATATTTCTTAGATGCTCATGACATGTTGACTCCGGATTTTGTGGATGGTTTAGACTGTTTAACTGTTTATTTTGCCTAATGGATTCAGTAATTCTATACACTGTTATGAAATGTTGAAAATGGTTGGGATTTTGGAAAGAAACTGTAATTATGTGATTATCGGCTAGCCTAGTTCCACGATAGGCGCCATCACGGCTGGTTTAGGATTTGGGGTCGTGACATATATATATATATATAAATAGGTATTGTTAATTAGAAAATATTTGCAACATGTTTATTGTAAATCAATAAGTATATGAAATTTTAAAAGGAGGGTCAAAATTGGTCATCAGACATCAATAATACCAAAGTCCACTTCCAATCAAACTTAAGAAATTCTAAAACCTTCAAAATACAAATTTTCCATAACAAGCGTCGAAACTCAATCCGAATATACGCCCAAGTCCAAAATCATCATAAGAATCTATTGGAATCTTTATGTTCTGACTCGTAGGTCGTTTACTCAAGGGTCGAACCTTGGTCAACTCTTTCAACTTAAAGCTATCAAATTTAAAATTATTCTTCCATATTAACTCCGAACTTCTCAAAAATCAAAATTAACGACACGTGCAAGTCATAATACATAAAGTGAAGTTACTCAAGGCCTCAAACTGCTGAATGACATGCTAGAACTCAATACGATCGGTCGGGTCATTACACAGGTGTTTTCCAAAATATCAGAGAACGAGAAGTAATTGATTTCATATGGGATCGTATCGTATGTCAGTTTGAAAGACTAAAAGAACTCTCTTGTGACAATGGGCCACACGTAATAGGTTCCAAAGTCACAAAGTCTTTGGAAGTATTGAAGATCAAACAAATCACATCTTCACCATACCAAACCAAGTGCGAATGGACAGCTAAAGTCAACGAACAAGGTAATAATCCAAAACCTTAAAAAGAAGTTAGAAGATGCTAAAGGCAAGTGGCATGATGAGCTACCGGGTGTGTTTTGAGCGTATCGAATAACAGCGAAATCGAGCACGGATGAAACACCCTTTTTTCTTGTATATGGTGCAGAAGCTTTGATCCCCGTGGAGGAGGGGGAACCGACCATAAGGTCTGCCCGAGCAAATGAGGAGACAAATAACGAATCATTGCTGGTTAAACTAGATTTGCTTGAAGAGCACCGGAATATGTCATATGTGAGGATGGTGGTACAAAAGTAAAGAATGGAAAGAAATTACAACCGCAAAACAAATATTCAATATTTCAAAGTCAGGGATTTGGTTGTGAGAAAGGTAACTCCAAGTACTCGGGAAGTTAATGCCGGGAAGCTGGGTCCAATGTGGTAAGGACCACACCGGGTTACAGCTATAACCGGTAGAGGTTCATATCAGTAACGTGACTCGCCTCAAAAGGAATTATTGCTAATGATCCTTGCTGGTACTGAAAGTATGTGCTGCACTCTTTTCCCTTCGTCCAGTTTTTGTCCCAATTGGATTTTTCTGGTAAGGTTTTTAATTAGGAAGCAATATAAGGCATACTACGTAGAAGGGTCAAATGAAAAAAAAAAGATCTCCAGTGTTCAAATTCTCATACTTATGTATGAAAGCACTAAAAGTGTTAAGAAGACCAGAGACTGTTAGAACCGGGAGCAATGTCTTATCAGGTCTCGGGGATTTCATGATCAACCCCATATAAATAAGTTGTACAAGTTAGTCACATGTATTGAAAACTTTATTTACTTAAGAAAAAGAATGTTTATGTAAATGTGATTTTAATGATATAGGGAATTGTTGATACCCAAATTTACCCTCATATTTTTCAAATAGTATATATACTTTCAAAATATCATTTATGCATCATATCTTAATTTACAAGAGTTGTACAAGTATTTTTTATAATCTTTCATAATTTTTAAAGCTTTAAAATTGATTTTCTTACATTCAAATTACTTGAATATGTCTTAATTACCCCTTTAAATTATTTTGTGATGATGTAATCGCCTAAATTTATTATTTATGACCACATATATGCTCTACAAAATTTATTTCATTTTGTTTGAATTTTTAACTATTTTACGCATTTTTGCAGTAATAGACTATACTTTACAATTAATTGTGTTTATTATTTTATTAGGGTCAAAATAACTTTTACATGTTTACAACATTCAGCTATTATTTTAAAATGCTTATTTGTTTAAATAATATTTTTTAAACTTATTTATATATTCTTATTAATTTCATTTTTTTTTAATTTCTTTATTTACAAAGCTGGCCCAAACCAAACAATTTTTTCGAACCAATTAGGCAGTCCAGACACCCCTCCTTATCCCAAATAAATGCCCCCAAACCAGATCCTAGTTAATTCTCTAACCCGATCGGGATCCGTTCTCCTAACCCCCCCCCAATCTCCCATTGGTCATGGTCGTTGATCTTAGATGATCAACGGCCCATGATAAACTCCCAGTTCCCCTTATATCCCATAACCCAAACCCTAGAACCCATTTCCCATCTCTGCCTCTTCAAACACTCCACTTCACCTCTCAAACCTAAACCCTAGCGGCCGAAATTGTCTCACCCTTTCTCTGTATATTTCCTTCAAATCGGAGGTTTTCTTGCCTTTTCTGAACGCTTACCGCTCTGATATGGTAATACTGAGAACTGTTACATATATGGAAGGTGTATCTCGTGTAAATTGGGTCTAAAATGGGCTCGATCTTAAAGATATCGTGAGATTCCGGCTAGATACCTCAAAGAACACGGAGTATCTCTCTGATTTGGGAATATTTCCATCGAATCCATCTTAGTTAGGGTTTGCCTTACTTGTTGCCCTAATTCCGATTTGAAATTAGTTTGCATGTGGTCTTTTCCTTATTCCGTATAATTTATTTCCTTTTCCTTATTATGTATGATTGATTTCCTTTTCCTTATTTTGTATGAATGATTTCCTTTCCTTACTCTGTGCGATTAGTCTTCTTTCCATGTTTGTTCTTTCAGTTTTGACTACTATATAAACCCCTCCCCAATGTCCCCTTTAGAACGGATTCAAATTGCTAAAAACTAATACTGTCTTTCCTATTCTTTCTTGTCTTACACTATTCCGAGGCTCAATCTTTTGGCCGGGTGAAAGCCAAGGCCACCGAAATTTGATTCTCGAACCTTTCTCAGTGTGAGCACAGCTCGGGGTTCATTCGAAACTCTTGGGAACTCTAACACATTGAGATTCCTGGGTTCTACTATTCATTTTCTATTAACACTAAAATGTTGCTGAAACCACTCCTCTTGTTTACTTCTTCTTCTGTAACTGATAATGTATATATGACTCTTGCGATTCCATTTTCTTTATGTTTGTATTATTGTTCTGCATTTCTATGTTTCTAGGAATTTGTATGAATAAACATGCCATTATATGTTTTGAAGCTCTTCTTAAGGCTTTATGACTTCTAGTAGTTCAACTTGCCAATTTGTTACCTTGATTCTACCTTCTTAGGCATGCCTGCTAATGTCTATGCTCGAATTCTTATTTGCTTATTCTGAGTTTGGTTTCTTGCCTTGCCCTGTATTATTATGAATAACCAATTCATACCTAGAATGTGTTCTAATTCTTGTTGGGAGATTTATGCCCATCATGTTATCTTTATGGAATTCTCCTATTAGCTATGATCTTTTCCCATGTTATTTGTAACCCTACTGTGTTCCTGAATTGCTCAATCTTGTGTTCCTCAGTATCAATTGAGACCTTTAGAGTAAATACCATAACCAGCACCTTTCCACTATATGTGACCAACTAGCATAAGGTTTGATGCTTGTCTGTTCGATTGATGTGAAGGTGACATGTTTTGTTCGTTGTAAGTCTTCTGGTATTATAATTGGTACTCAGCATGTTAAAATTTTCTCATTCTCGACTAAGTGATTTCTCGATCATGAAACTATTATGTTATGTTGTCTTCATTAAGCCTTCATGTTAAAACTTTTCATGTGAAGGATATGCTCTATTTGTTCTTGTCTATGAATCTCTATGAGACTTTCATGCTTAAAATCTTGTGTCTAAAGTTCTATGAATCTCGGTTGACCGCCGATCGCGCTCCCTGAGTTTGGGGTGTGACATGTTGTTAGTCTTAGTAGTTAAGTGTGAAAATTGTTAATCAATTCCATGATTATTTTGTCATCTGCAAGGCTGAATTGTGCATCCCTTTGGTTAAGTAAGTTATTCATTTGAGCCAGGTATGTTGGGCCTGCTTTGGTACTGGAGGTCTAAAATGCAATGTTCGCATTTGAAGTTTGGGCCTTCTGTCCGTATGAAGTTCTAACCATATTGGAAGGCCCAGATGTGTTACTAGGTTATTCTACATTTTTAATTGGTCCGGAGCTTTGTTCAATATGGTCTGTAATAACTTGTAAAACTTAATAATAGGGGATATTAGTGAAATTTGGGGAAACTGGTACATTCTATTGCTTGCATAAAAGGATAGAAAACATGTCTATAGGGTCTACGTGGTCTATTTGCTATTTTGTTCAACATGACTTATATTCTATTTAGTTTCATGTGTTATACACCGATAGAAAGCATTCCCATAGGAATCATGCACACGCTTCACTTTATTTGTCAAATATGCTACACTTGTCTCCATGTCTATTATTTAACGCTCTTAGATAACATGCCTATAGGATGCAACAATGCAATACCATCGCTTACCTAGATACCATGACCAGAGGGTCTTAACTAATTAATCAACTACTTCGTGTTGTTTTTCTATTTCTTCACTTAGATAGCATGCCTATAGGGATAAAGTGTTACAAAATCGAGTCAATTTGTCTGTTGTTAGAAATCCTGCCCATAGGATGTTGATTGACGATGTTAATCCTGTGTTTTCAAATGACTTCACTACCTAATTATGCGATATTAGAGATCATGCCTATAGAGACTATCACCTGCCTAAGACGCATATCTATAAAAACCAGCATTAGTAATTCAAAATTATGAGATTGTTTTCACTACCTTATTATGCAAAACGATTAAATATCATGTCTATAGGACTTGCAATACTCAAATTTGCCTATACATTAGTCCAAAAATTACAGCACTGCCTATATAATATGGGAATCCAGAACACATAAAAATCATTCCTATAGGACTTAACGATTCCAACAAACACGTCTTAATACCGTCTACTGCCTAACTAGAAATCATTCTGCGTGCTTTCCTGCTTATTTGTGGAGGTTATTTGAGACTTTTATTGCAATTTTATGCAGTCCTATCTGTTTTTGATTGTCGCCTAGTTTTATCATTTTGAGAACCTGAGTTGAGTCTAGAACTACCAATAGTAGGTCCAAAGCCTGCTGGACCATCGGCATGGGATGGGTAGTGCACGCATAAGGTATGACTTAGGAATGAATTAGAACACTTTAAGTAAACAACTTCAACATAGTAATTGGGTAGCAGGAGATGATAGTCTATGCCCGCTGAATAATATGAGCAACTCCTACCTAAAGGGAGTTGCAAAGTATTATTTATGTTGCACGAGGTGATCGTTTAGGCTAAAAATCTTAGGAACCCCCCCCCCCCCCTTTTTGTTTTGTTTATGTTCATGTTATCCATACATAACATATATCAACGTGGTTTGTACCTACATAGTTATTAAGACTTGTATCGATTCTCATATGTTTTATCAAGACTCTACGGCTTCTGAATTTCCGTTCTATTTATTTGATCACCTAGCTTAACTATATAATCCACATAGTCTAAAGTTCGGCCAGGACCCACACCTGTGGACCTATAAGAGTGCTTAACACCTTCTCTTTGAGGTAATTTAAGCCCTTACCCGATCTTTGGTGGTGTTGACTAGTCAAACAGAGTTATTTGCAAATAGGTGCCCTAACGCACCTAAAAATCATTAGTGTCACGACCCCAAATCTAAGCCAGTCGTGATGGCGCCTATGGAGGAACTAGGCCAGCCAAAACTACACTCAAATCGTAATAAGCTTCCATTTACATATTTACTAAACTTATAACCCGTAAGGGTTTCTTTTATACATTTTTGAAACAGTTAAAGCTATAACGAATATTAAATACAACCCCCGAGATCTCGGAATCACAGGTCATGAGCATCTACAGAAAATATACAAATCGAACTAAATAAACTCTAAAAAGTAAGAAGGAGGGAGAGCAGGACTTCGGACGCGTGCAGCTACATCGCAAACCTTCGAGAAATCTCTGGATACACACCTCACCCTGCCCTAACACCTGGATCTGCGCACAAGGTGCAGGGAGTAATGTGAGTACGCCAACTCAGTAGTAATGAAAATAAATCAAGTCAGAACAGTAAGAAACACATAAATCAAATCATTGTTTCACAATAAGCACAACCTTTCTTTCCAACAATGTATATATTAAGTCATCACGCTTAAAAGCCGATTTCAGTAAAATCATTTGGAAATATACTTGCCAATAGTTTCAACATAACATTCAAGAAGTTTAGTGTAAAAATGCTGAAAATCACAAAAAGGCCCCTCGGCCAAAACCTATTACATAAGTTCAGAGTGAAAGTGGTAAAATCATAAGTAGCCCCTCGGAGAAAAACATATATCAGAAACCTGCCCCTCGGGCATGCCTCATAGTCACTCATAATCATCCCCTTGGGCATACCTCACAGTCACTCATAATCAACCCCTCAGGCATACCTCACAATCACTCATACCTCCTAATCACTCGTCACATAGCACTCGGCACTCGCACTCAGTAGGTACCTACGCTCACTAGCGGTGTATACAGACTCCGGAGGGGCTCATTCAGCCCAAGCGCTAATATCAAGCCACCTCGTGGTGTATCATATCCTCACAATCAGGCCCTCGGCCTCACTCAATAATAACCTCCCAAAAGCCCCTCGGGTGTATCAGTAAAATGGGATACTCGACCCAAAACATCATTTTTAAATCTCAAAATAGTGTAAATCAGGCTGAGTTTCGAAAACAGTTAAGCATAATATGACTGAGTGTAAATCATAAATCAACACAGAGGAAATAGCAGTAAAAAGCCCCCAAGGGGTCTAAACAAGTCGGCACGAGGCCCCAAAAATGGCTTACAGCCCAAATATAGCAATAGTCTTTAGAACACAATTTAACATATGATTTAGAGTAAAATACGAAACTCAATAGTTGCCACGGAGAGGACCAAGTCCAATCCAAAAATTAGTGCACGCCACATACTCGTCATCTGACATGTGCGCCATTCTAAAAACAGTGAGAAATACGAAGTCCGGGGTTTCATACCCTCAGGACAAGATTTATAGTCATTACTTACCTCTATCGGGCCACAATACTAATCCGTGATGCTCTTGCCCCTCAAATCGGCTCCTGATTGCTCCGAATCTAACCAAAACCAGATTAACATCATCAATATACGCTAAAGGATCAAAACCCAATTGAAAACTATCAATTTAGACACAATTCTCGAAATTCGGCCAAACTCGAGCCCCGGGCCCACGTCTCCGAACCCGATAAAAATTACATCACAAGAACCCTTATCCTCCCACGAGTCTGTACATACCAAGAACATCAAAATCGGATCACAATTGCCCACTCAAATTACCAAAAGAAATTTCCAAATCTTTCCTCCCATTTTTTCCCAAATTCTCTACTTAATTCCTCAAATTGCATGGTGAAAATCAAGAAAAATTCATGAAATTAAACCAAAACTGATTGAAGAACACTTACCACAAGAATCCCACTGATAATATCGTCCAAAATCTCCTTCCCACGAGCTCTCAAATGGCGAACCCCCGAAATTAGAACTTAAACTGTCTGCCCAGACTTTTACTCAGTGCGATCGCGGAAAAAGGCGCGCGATCGCGAAGAACAAAATGCTTCCCAACCAAACTAACCCTATGCAATGGCAGAAATACCTATGCGATCGCGACCAGCTCTATGCGATCACATAGAGCAATTTCATCACCTCACTGTCACACACGCCCACATTGTGCGATCGCAGACCATACATTGCGATCGCATAACACAATTTTTGTTGCCTCACCGACAAACCTATGCGATCACAGCCTCACCATTGCGATCGCATACAAGGAAACCAGACCAAGAAAATACAGCAGTCCTTTGAAGGCCAAACACACTCCGTTAACCACTTGAAACACACCCGAGGTCCCTGGGACCTCAATCAAACCTACCAACACACCCCATAACATCATTCAAACTTAGTCGAGACTTCGAAACACCAAAAACAACGCAAAAACACCAAAATTACATCAAATTCAAGCCTATGAACTTAGGAACTTCTAACTTTCGCCAATGATGCCGAAACCAACCAAAAACACATCAAATTGACCTGAAAACTTGCACACATATCCAAAATGACGTTACAAAACTGTTCCAACTTCCAAAATTCCATTCTGACCCCGATAGCCTATTTTCCATTGCCGACCGAAAATCGCCAAAAACTAACTTTCTCCAATCCAAGCCTAATTCTACTCCGGACATCAACACTTCATTTCAAACACACTCATAAGTCTCAAATCACCTAACGAAGCTATACGAGCAAGAAAAATCCGCATTCCGAGGTCGTTTACCAATAAGTCAACTTTCGGTTGACTTTTCCACTATTGAACCAAGTTAAGAGACTAAGTGTCTCATTTCTCACCACGACCACTCAGAACCCGAACCTTCCGACCCAACACACATAAATGAAGTTGAACCACATATAATGAAGCAGAAACGGGGGAAACGGATCTAAACTCTCAGAACGACCGACGGGTCATTACATCCTCCCCTACTTAAACATATGTTCGTCCTCGAACGGACCAAAAGTTATTCTCCAACACCATCAAACTTCCACGTAGCCTACCATGCACATACCCGGGGGTGATCCCACGTCACCCTATCACATATAGGTCCAATAGCACAACACCGTTGAAATTTCGAAATCCAATCCTGACCCATAAACCTTAGAACCAAATTCCCACTTATGAAATAATATACAAGATCAAAATTCCATAACTATAAACTGAACAAGTCCGAACATGCTGAATCAAGCCATATACGCACCATAAATAAAATCACATAATACACCGCATGACTCAAATACCTAGAGCGATAACTCCTTATCACAATAGCTGCTCAGAATAACCCAATGCCGGTACATAATCTCTTGTCAAGAAAAGCCTCGCTCTAACACTTTCATATACTGCCGATAAGGAAAGAAACACGTAGAAAGTAACAACCATTCGTCCGATCAGTCAGACATGAAGCTCCCTCTTCCCAAACATGAATTATAGCAGATTTCTAAGCCGACTCCCAATATTTGTCCTTCCAACTATGTTGTAGACAATTCTGAAAATATTCATTCTAGGTCCAATGACCTCATCTCATCCAACACGACCACTCTGATGACATAACACATCGATACAATTCGAAGCCAAAACCTATGCAACTCGTGCACTTAATAGAAACATCCCATGTAATCAAATTATATAAAAGATTCACACGAGAGGACTATCCTGCCATTAAAAATTACCATCACCACATCATGCTAAAAGCCTGGAACACACCGTAAAAATCAAAACACACGAATCCAATGCCAAAGGTCATACCCCTACATAACTCTGCTACACTGCGCGATCTCATCCAACGCTGGTCCACTTGAAATATTTCAATACACCTTGCCTAAAATCAATAACCATTCGAAATTCGACATCAAGTACTCAAAATGCATTTCCATAACCACGGGGGAAACCGGACGATACCATGCCACCCGAATCAGAAGGTACATAACCAACGCGTCTCAACCTCGCAATACCCAATTACTTACCTTACTCAAATCTAGATATAAAGCCCAATTAGAACCACACCATATGTGCATATAACCAATAATCACCACTTCCCGCAACACAGAAGGGTAACTCATAGATCACTCCAGTACATGAATAAACTCAATCACAATCAGATGGTACATTCCTCAACAATAGACATTCGGAGTTAGCAATTCTGACCCAGTGTAGAACACACACTCATACAGGCCTACCAATAACCCTGAATCAACTCTGGTCACCCACAACAAATAGATAACTTACCAAAAAGTTCACAATGACCGAATCATGGTGCATACTAATATCCGACTAGCTTTGCTTGCATTTTCACAGGTCACTACCTCAAAATAACCTATTTATAAGAACTCTCAGTCTCGAAGTCCTTGAAGCGCACGGATTACTGTATCTGATCTCAAGTCCACCTCTCGAATACATAACACATCCCAAATACTCACTCATTCAACGAGGATACCCCTACAATTCTTCCATGTTACCAAGCAACCTTGAATAGCAGCACTCAAATCCAACAAGAGAGCGTCAAAGTACCAATGAAGTACCCTTAACTCCACACATGACCTTTCTGAAATGTACACCCTCATCCAGCCACCCAATAGTTCTATCATCTACCTAGTCGTCTAGAACTGCCGATGTTGTCTAAGAAATTTGTTTTGACTTTCCTTCCAGAACTGAACCGTGACCTCACATATGCAAACCTCAACTCTACCCAACATACCGTATACACCATTCCATCCTAGGACAAATACGGGAACTCCATGGTCCCTTCTGATCCATAAGCAACTACATACGCAACTAGCCAAGAACTTCCATTTGATCTCATTCAGAAGAAAAACCACTATACATCACCTGCACCTCACGCCAGAGGAAAATTTGCATCTTTAACCGTGGTAAAAACCATCAGGAACTATCCGAAATCCCATTGGTGCAACACCAAACCGTCAGTATAGAATCCTTCTAACTGAACCAAGCTACGCAGGCCACCAAAAATCCAAGAGCATTGCTAAGAAACACCTGTAAAAACTCATTACCTCATGAACACCCAAAGAACTAATCGTATCCCTTACCATGCCGATCCGACCTACTACCAAGTTGTCCTACTTACCCTAGTTTTGTCTAACTTACCTTCAAATTGATACTTCTCCTTGCCGTAATACCACAATTCTCAACCCAGACTCGCCACACGAGTCCCAAGCATAAAATCATACCATCTAAGGCTCAAAAGCCGCCGAAATACTCTCTGAAATATCCCCAAAAGTACCACATTCAAAATACTTACCCTGAAGAGACTTCCTGCGAATCTAAAGCCATTACCTTCACCTTCCAGATATTGATATGTAGAATCCATGATGATGTAGAAATGCCACAAGTCTTGACACCCTCCAACGTAAATCTCAATCACACTGACCAATTAGGCAGAATCGACCTGACACGTTTGCACACTAACATACTAGGAAAGTAATCCACTCACGTGAAGCCACAATCAAATTCATACACTGCACACACTACACCTTTTACAATTACCTCTCAATCATTCCATACATTTTGTTTACCCGATCAAGTACATTACAACCTGTATCGAAAATATTTTCATTACTCGAGTCACTCCCAGACCCCACATCTGCAGGTCATAACTGATCCACCAATATACCTTGAACTCAAACCAATACCACACATAATCGTGAAATCAATTTATCATTAACAGACTCCCCAACTTGGCTCAAAGCCAACGATCAAGACACCAATAACTCAAAATGCCCATAATAACACAACTCGTCTAACAGCTCAAGTCATCTGCAAATCTCGCATCCACCATTGTAACAGTCATGCCACATTCCATAAGCGATCTAAACTCAAATTACAACATATATCATTTACTGGTAGAAGAGAACTTACTGCAGAACAACATAAGGATCACGCATCCTAGGACAACCCACAGGAGATACCCTTGCCCGCTTAGCCTCAAACGGCTATCTCTCTATATATTTCTAAAGACCATAACTATCACGCAATCACTACATCCTTCTGCATCTAAACACAAACAACGCCTACCCTCGAGGCATCAATATGCGCGGTAAGAACTAACACTAGAGCGGTGGCCAAAGAAATCTTGAGCTTCTGGAAGATCTACCCACACACGTGTGACCACGTGGATACCCTCACTGGACACCACGTGTCCCAAGAATTCTATGGAACTGGGCCAAGATCCACACTCGGAGAACTTTGCATAGAGCCGTTCCTCCCTAAACCCTTATAATGCCATCCTCAAATATTGAGTATGCTACTCCTGGCTATGCGTATATGCCAGGACGCCATCCACGAATACAATAACAAGGAGTGCTAATACGGCTGGGATACACCGTTAATCAAATACATGAACGCTAGTGGGCAATTATCAGCCCAAAAGACATCACCAGGAACTCATAACCCAATAGAAAGATCTGCTTCACTCTACCACTAAACAACATGAGAGGTCTTCCAATACACTCACAACTCAAATCCATATACCAAACCGAGACATAATCCAACACTCAATAGTTCTTTCCATATTTCTAGCCAACCCTTTTGTCACAATCAAACAATCTGAACACAGTTAACCATCAAATCACACTCACCACGTAGCCATCTAGTCACCAATTCTCATCAATAAGAACACAAACAGACATATAAGTCCCCAAATATATGTTCCCACACAACGAAATCTCAGCACTCAAGCCAAAAAATGAATCCGGCCTCAAGTCCTCTAGACTGGCCCATTACCAACATATCAAAATCACATCTCATCCATGGAATTCACAAGCCGTCGATGCACAACTGATACCAAGCTCTCTCGTGCGCGTTCGAATACATGGAAGGATTCAAGAGTTACGCTCTTGCTTGAATAAAATGGATTCGCACGACAAGAATTCAAGAATGTGAGATTTCCTAAGGGTTCTACAGCCTCTCGAAGATAAGTACAGACGTCTCTGTACCGATCCGGAAGACTCTACTAAACCTGCTCATGACCAGTGAGTCCTATGTAACCTAGCACTCTGATACCAACTTGTCACGACCCCAAATCTAAGCCAATCGTGATGGCGTCTATCGAGGAACTAGTCCAGCCAAAACTACACTCAAATCGTAATAAGCTTCCATTTACATCTTTACTAAATTATAACCCGTAAGGGTTTCTTTTAAAGATTTTTAAAACAGTTAAAGCTATAACGAATATTAAATACAACCCCCAAGATCCCGGAGTCACCGATCATGAGCATCTACAGAAAATATACAAATCGAAATAAATAAACTTTATAAAGTAAGCAGGAGGGAGAGCAGGACTATGGACGTGTGCAGCTACCTCGCAAACCTCTGAGAAATCTCTGGAACATATACACAGCTTACCCTGCCCTAACACCTGGATCTGCAAACAAGGTGCATGGAGTAATGTGAGTACGCCAATTCAGTAGTAATGAAAATAAATCAAGTTAGAGCAGTAAGAAACACCTAAATCAAATCATCGTTTCACAATAAGCACAGTCTTTCTTTCCAACAATGTATAAATTAAGTCATCACGCTTAAAAGCCGATTTCAGTAAAATCATTTGGAAATATACTTGCCAATAGTTTCAACATAACTTTCAAGAAGTTTTGTGTCAAAATGCTGAAAATCATAAAAAGGCCTCTTGGGCAAAAATATTTCATAAGTTCAGAGTGAAAGTGGTAAAATCATAAGTAGCCCCTCGGGCAAATACATGTATCAGAACCTGCCCCTTGGACATGCCTCAGTATCACTCATAATCATCCCCTCGGGCATACCTCACAGTCACTCATAATCAGCCCCTCGGGCATACCTCACAGTCACTCAAACCTCCTAATCACTCGTCACTCGGCACTCGGCACTCGTACTCAGTAGGTACCTGCGCTCACTTGGGGTGTGTACAGACTCTGGAGGGGCTCCTTCAGCCAAATCGCTAGTATCAAGCCACCTCGCGGCGTATCATATCCTCACAATCAGGCCCTCGGCCTCACTCAGACAGAACCTCTCAAAAGCCCCTCGGGCGTATCAGTAAAACGGGGTACTCGACGCAAAACATCATTTTTAAATCTCAAAATAGTGTAAATCAGGCTGAAATCCGAATACAGTTAATCATAATATGACAGAGTGTAAATCATAAGTCAACAGTGAGGAAATAGATGTAAAAATCCCCCAATGGGTCTAAACAAGTCGGCACGAGGCCCCAAACACTGTTTACAGACCAAATATAGCAATAGTCTTTAGAACACAATTTAACATATGATTTAGAGTAAAATACGCAACTCAATAGTTCTTGCGAAGAGGACCAAGTGCAATCCAAAAATCAGTGCACGCCACATACTCGTCATCTGACATGTGCGCCATTCTAAAAACATTGAGAAATACGATGTCTGGGGTTTCATACCCTCAGGACAAGATTTATAGCCATTACTTACCTCTACGGGGCCACAATACTAATCCACGATGCTCTTGCCTCTCAAATCGGCTCCCGATTTCTCCGAATCTAACCAAAACCATATTAATATCATCAATATACGCTAAAGGAACAAAACCCAATCGAAAACTATCAATTTAGACACAATTCTCGAAATTCGGCCAAACTCGAGCCCCGGGCCCACGTCTCGGAATCTGATAAAAATTACATCACATGAACCCTCATCCTCCCACGAGTCCGTACATACCAAGAACATCAAAATCGGATCACAATTGCCCACTGAAATTACCAAAAGAAATTTCCAAATCTTTCCCCCCATTTTTTCCCAAATTCTCTACTTAATTCCTCAAATTGCATGGTGAAAATCAAGACAAATTCATGAAATTAAACAAAAAATTATTGAAGAACACTTACCACAAGAATCCCACCGAAAATATCGTCCAAAATCTCCTTACCTCGAGCTCTCAAATGGCAAAATGAGTTATGGCCAAGAACCCCCGAAATTAGAACTTAAACTGTCTGCCCAGACTTTTACTTAATGCGATCGCGGAAAAAGCACGCGATCGCGAAGATTAAAATGCTGCCCAACCAAACTAACCCTATGCGATCGCAGAAACACCTATGCGATCGCGGAAGACAACTCCTCAAAGCAATGCGATCGGGACCAGCTCTATGCGATCGCATAGAACAATTTCATCACCTCACTGCCACACAAGCCCACACTGTGCGATCGCAACAAGCCTCATGCGACCGCACTGTTCTGCCTCGTTCCACTACGCGATCGCGGATCATACATTGTGATCGCATAACACAATTTTCGCTGCCTCACCAACAAATGTATGCGATTACAGCCTTACCATTGTGATCGCATACAAGGAAACCAGACCAAGAAAATACAGCAGCCACAGTAGTCCTTTTAAGGCCAAACACACTCCGTTAACCACCCGAAACACACCCGAGGCCCCAGGGACCTCAACCAAACCTATCAAGACACCCCATAACATCATTCAAACTTAGTCGAGCCTTCGAAACACCAAAAATAACGCAAAAACACCAAAATTACATAATATTCAAGCCTATGAACTTTGAAACTTCTAAATTTCGCCAATGATGCCGAAACCAATCAAAACACATCCGATTGACCTGAAAATTTGCACACATATCCAAAATGACATTACAAACCTGTTCAACTTCCGGAATTCCATTCCGACCCCGATAGTCTACTTTCCACTACCGACCAAAAATCGCCAAAAACTAACTTTCGCCAATTCAAGCCTAATTCTACTCCGGACATCAAAAATTCATTCCGAACACACTCCTAAGTCCCAAATCACTTAACGAAGCTATCCGAGCCAAAAAAATCCGCATTCTGAGGTCGTTTACCAATAAGTCAACTTCCAGTTGACTTTTCCAGTATTGAACCAAGTTAAGAGACTAAGTGTCTCATTTCTCACCACGATCACTCCGAACCCGAACCTTCCGACCCAACACACATAAATGAAGTTGAACCACATATAATGAAGCAGAAATGGGGGAAACGGATCTAAACTCTCAGAACGACCGACGGGTCGTTACATCCTCCCCTACTTAAACATACGTTCGTCCTTGAACAGGCCAAGATTTGTTATCCAACACCATCAAACTGCCACGTAGCCTACCATGCACATAACCCGGGGTGATCCCATGTCACCCTATCCCATATAGGTCCAATAGCACAACACCGTTGAAATTTCGAAATCCAATCCTAACCCATAAACCTTAGAACCAAATCCCCATTTCTAAAATAATATACAAGATCAAAATTCCATAACTATAAACTAAACAAGTCTAAACATGCTGAATCAAGCCATATACGCACCCTAGATGAAATCACATAATACACCGCATGACTCAAACACCCAGAGCGATAACTCCTAATCACAATAGCTGCTCAGAACAACTCAATGCTAGTACATAACCTCTTATCAAGAAAATCCTCGCTCTAACACTTTCTTATACTGCCAATGAGGAATGAAACATGTAGAAAGTAACACCCATTCGTCCGTTCAGTCAGACATAAAGCCCCCCTTCCCAAACAGGAATTATAGCAGATTTCTAAGCCGACTCCCGATAGTTATCCTTTCAACTATGTTGTAGACAATTCTGAAAATATTTATTCTAGGTCCAATGACCTCTTCTCATCCAACACGACCACTCTGATGACATGACACATCGATACAATTCGAAGCCAAAACCTGTGCAACTCGTGGACTTAATAGCAACATCCCATGTAATCAAATTATATAAAAGACTCACACAAGAGGACTATCCTGCCATTAACAATTACCATCACCACATCATGCTAAAATCCTGGAACACACCGTAAATATCAAAACACACGAACCCAATACCAAAGGTCATACCCCTACATAACTCCGCTACACTGCGCGATCCAATCCAAACGCTGGTCCAATTGAAATATTTCAAGACACTTTGCCTAAAATTAATAACCATTAAAAATTTGACTTCAAGTACTTAAAGTGCATTGCCATAACCATGAGGGAAACCGGACGATACCATGCCACCAGAATCAGAGGGTACATAACCAACGCGTCTCAACCTCGCAATACCCAATTACTTACCTTACTCAAATCTAGCTATAAAGCCCAATTAGAACCGCACCATATGTGCATATAACCAATAATCACCACTCCCCGACCCGGTGCAGAACACACACTCCTACAGGCCTATCATTAACCCTGAATCAACTCTGGTCACCCACAACAAATAGATAACTTGTCGATAAGTTCATAATGACCAAATCATGGTACATACTAACATCTGACTAGCTTTGCTCGCATCTTCACAGATCACTAACTCAAAATAACCTATTTATGAGAACTCTCAGTCTCGAATTCCATGAAGCGCACGGATTACTGTATCTGATTCAACTCCACCGCTCGAATACATAACACATCCCAAATACCCACTCATTCCATAAGGGATACCCCTACAATTCTTCCGTGTTACCAAGCAACCTTGAATATCAGCAGTCAAATCCAATAAGAGAGCGTCGAAGTACTAATAAAGTACCCTTAACTCCACACATGACCTTTCTGAAATGTACACCCTCATCAAGCTACCCAACAGTGCTATGATCTACCTAGTCTTCTGGAATTGCCGATGTTGTCTGAGAAATTTGTTTTGACCTTCCTTCCATAACTGAACCGGGAACTCACATATGCAAATCTCAACTCTACCCACTGCATACGCCATGCCATCCTAGGACAAATACGGGAACTCCATTGTCCCTTCTGAACTACAAGCAACTACGTACCCAACTAGCCAAGAACTTCCATTTGATCTCATTCAGAAGCAAAACCACTATACGTCACGTGCACCTCATGTCATAGGAAAATATGCATCTTTAACCGTGGTAGAAACTATCAGGAACTATCCTAAATCCCATTGGTGAAACACCAATCCGTCAAGACTGAATCCTTCTAACTCAACCAAGCTACGCAGGCGACAAAAAATCCAAGAGAATTGCTAAGAAACACCTGTAAAAATGCATTACCTCATGAAAACCCAAAGAACTAATCGTATCCCTTACCATGCCGATCCGACCTACTACCAAGTTGTCCTACTTACCCCAGTTTCTTCTAACATACCTTCAAATTGATACTTCTCATTTCCGTAATAACAGAATTCTCAGCCCAGACTTGCCACACGAGTCCCAAGCATAAAATTGTATCATCTAAGGCTCACAAGCCGCCGAATACTCTCTGAAATATCCCCAAAAGTACCACATTCAAAACACTTACCCTGAAGAGACTTCTTGCGAATCTAAAGCCAATACCTTCACCTTCCTGATACTGACATGTAGAATCCATGATGATGTAGAAATGCCACAAGTCTTGACACCCTCCAACGTAAATCTCAATCACACAAACCAATTAGGCAGAATCGACATGACCCGTTTGCACACTAACATACTAGGAAAGTAATCCACTTACTTGAAGCCACAAGCAAATTCATACACTGCACACACTACACCTTTTACAATTACCTCTCAATCATTCCATAGAATTCGTTTACATGATCAAGTACATTACAACCTGTATCGAAGAAATTTTCATTACTCGAGTCATTCCAAGACCCCGCATCTGCAGGTCATAACTGATCCACCAATATACCTTGAACTGAAACCAATACCACACATAATCGTGCAATCAATTTATCATTAGCAGACTCCCCCACTTGGCTCCAACAATCAAGACAACAATAACCAGCAATGCCCATAATAACACAACCCGTCTAACAGCTCAAGTCGTCTACGAATCTTGCATCCACCATTGTAACAGTCATGCCAACTTCCATAAGTGATCTAAACTCAAATTACAATATATATCATTTACTGGTAGAAGATAACTTACTACAGAACAACATAAGGATCACGCATCCCAGGACAACCCGCAGGAGATACCCCTGCCCGCTTAGCCTCAAACTGCTATCTCTCTATACACTTATGAAGACCATAACTATCACGCAATCACTATATCCTTCTGCATCTAAACACAAACAACGCCTACCCTCGAGGCATCACAATACACAGTAAGAACCTTAAGCTGATGGCAGAACTAAAACTGGAGCAGTGGCCAAAGAAATCTTGAGCTTCTGGAAGGTCTACCCACACACGTCTAACCACATGGATACCCTCACTGGACACCACGTGTCCCAAGAATGCTACGGAACTAGGCCAAGATTCAAAGTCAGAGAACTTTGCATAGAGCCTTTCCTCCCTGAACCCTTATAATGCCATCCTCAAATACTGAGTATGCTACTCCTGGCTACGCGTATATGCCACGACGCCATCCACGAATACAATAACAAGGAGTGCTAATACGGTTAGGATACACTGTTAATCAAATACATGAACGCTACTAGGGCAATGATCAGCCCAAAAGACATCACCAGGAACTCATAACCCAACAGAAAGATCCGCTTCACTCCATCACTAAACAACATGAGAGGTCTTCCAATACACTCACAACTCAAATCCATATACCAAACCGAGACAGAATCCAACACTCAATAGTTCTTGCCACATTTCTAGCCAACCCTTTTGTCACAATCAAACAATCTAAACAACCATCAAATCACACTCACCACGTAGCCATCTAGTCACCAATTCTCATCAATAAGAACACAAACGGACATATAAGTCCCCAAATACATGTTCCCACACAACGAAATCTCAGCACTCAAGCCACAGAATGAATCCGGCCTCAAGTCCTCTAGACTGGCCCATTACCAACATACCAAAATCACATCTCATCCATGGAATTCACAAGCCGTCGATGCACAGCTGATACCAAGCGCTCTCGTGCGCGTTCGAATACATGGAAGGAATTCAAAAGTTACGCTCTTGGTTGAATAAAATGGATCCGCACGACAAGAATTCAAGAATGTGAGATTTCCTAAGGGTTCTACAGTTTCTCGAAGATAAGTACAGACGTCTCTGTACCAATCCGGAAGACTCTACTAAACCTGCTCATGATCGGTGAGTCCTATGTAACCTAGTGCTCTGATACCAGTTTGTCACGACCCCAAATATGAGCGATCGTGATGGCGCCTATCGAGGAATTAGGCAAGCCAAAACTACACTCAAATCGTAATAAGCTTCCATTACATCTTTACTAAACTTATAACCCGTAGGGGTTTCTTTTAAACATTTTTAAAACAGTTAAAGTTATAACGAATATTAAATACAACCCCCGAGATCCTGGAGTCACTGATCATGAGCATCTACAGAAAATATACAAATCGAAATAAATAAACTTTATAAAGTACGCAGGAGGGAGAGAAGGACTGCTGACGCGTGCAGCTACCTCACAAACCTTTGAGAAATCTCTAGAACAGATACACAGCTCACCCTTCCCTAACACCTGGATCTGCACACAAGGTGCAGGGAGTAATGTGAGTACGTCAACATAGTAGTAATGAAAATAAATCAAGTCAGAGAAGTAACAAACACATAAATCAAATCACCGTTTCACAATAAGCACAACCTTTCTTTCCAACAATGTATACATTAAGTCATCACGCTTAAAAGCCGTTTCAGTAAAATCATTTGGAAATATACTTGCCAATAGTTTCAACATAACTTTCAAGAAGTTTAGTGTAAAAATGCTGAAAATCATAAAAAGGCCCCTCGGGCAAAACATATTTCATAAGTTCAGAGTGAAAATGGTAAAATCATAAGTAGCCCCTTGGGCAAAAACATGTATCAGAACCTGCCCCTCGGGCATGCCTCACAGTCACTCATAATCAGCCCCTCGGGCATACCTCAGGGTCACTCATACCTCCCAATCACTCGTCACTCGGCACTCGGCACTCGCACTCAGTAGGTACCTGCGCTCACTTGGGGTGTGTACAGACTCCGGAGGGTCTCCTTTAGCCCAAGCGCTAATATCAAGCCACCTCGTGGTGTATCATATCCCCACAATCAGGCCCTCGGCCTCACTCAGTTAGAACCTCTCAAAAGCCTCTCGGGCGTATCAATAAAATGGGGTACTCGACCCAAAACATCATTTTTAAATCTCAAAATAGTGTAAATCAGGCTGAGTTTCGAAAATAGTTAAGCATAACATGATTGAGTGTAAATCATAAATCAACAGTGAGGAAATAGAAGTAAAAAGCCCCCAAGGGGTCTAAACAAGTCGGCACGAGGCCCCAAACATGGCTTACAGCGCAAATATAACAATTGTCTTTAGAAAAATTTAACATATGATTTAGAGTAAAATACGCAACTCGATAGTTGTCGCGGAGAGGACCAAGTCCAATCCAAAAATCAGTGCACGCCACATACTCGTCATCCGACATGTGCGCCTGTCTAAAAATAGTGAGAAATACGAAGTCCGAGGTTTCATACTCTTAAGACAAGATTTATAGCCATTACATACCTCTACCGGGCCACAATACTAATCTGCGATGCTCTTTCCCCTCGGCTTCCGATTGCTCCGAATATAACCAAAACCAGATTAACATCATCAATATATGCTAAAGGAACAAAACCAAATCGAAAACTATCAATTTAGACACAATTCTCAAGATTCGGCCAAACCTGAGCCCCGAGCCCTGGGCCAACATCTCGGAATCCGAGAAAAATTACATCACAAGAACCCTTATCCTACCACAAGTCCGTACATTCCAAGAACATCAAAATCGGACCACAATTGCCCACTCAAATTACCAAAAGAAATTTTCAAATCTTTCCTCCCATTTTTTCCCAAATTCTTTACTTAATTCCTCAAATTGCATGGTGAAAATCAAGACAAATTCAAGAAATTAAACCAAAAATGATTGAAGAACACTTACCAAAAGAATCCCACAGAATATATCGTCCAAAATCTCCTTCCCCTAAGCTCTTAAATGGCAAAATGAGTTATGGCCAAAAACCCCCGAAATTAGAACTTAAGTTGTCTGCCCAAACTTTTACTCAGTGCGATCGCGGAAAAAGGCATGCGATTGCGAAGAACAAAGTGCTGCCCAACCAAACTTACCTTATGCGATCGCAGAAAAACCTATGCAATCGCGGAAGAAAACTCCTCAAAGCAATGTGATCGCGACCAGCTCTATGCGATCGCATAGAGCAATTTCGTCACCTCACTGCCACACGTGCCCACACTATGCGATCGCAACAAGCCTCACACGATCGCATTGTTCTGCCTCCTCCCACTGCGCGATCGCGGACCATACATTGCAATCACATAACACAGTTTTTGCTGCCTCACCAACAAACCTATGTGATCGCAGCCTCACCATTGTGATCGCATACAAGGAAATCAGACCAAGAAAATACAGCAGCCACAACAGTCCTTTTAAAGCCAAACACACTCTGTTTACCACCCGAGGCCCCTGGGACCTCAACCAAACCTACCAACACATCCCATAACATCATTCAAATTTAGTCGAGCCTTCCAAACACCAAAAACAATGCAAAAACACCAAAATTACATCAAATTCAAGCGTATGAACTTTGAAACTTCAAAATTTCGCCAATGATGTCGAACCAACCAAAACACATCCGATTGACCTGAAAATTTGCACACATATCCAAAATGACATTACAAACCTGTTCCAACTTCTAGAGTTCCATTCCAACCCTGATATCCTATTTTCCACTACCGACCAGAAATCTCCAAAAACTAACTTTCACCAATTCAAGCCTAATTCTACTCCGGACATCAAATCTTCATTCTAAACACACTCCTAAGTCCCAAATCACCTAACGAAGCTATCCGAGCCAAAAAATCCACATTCTGAGGTCGTTTACCAATAAGTCAACTTTCGGTTCACTTTTTCAATGTTGAACCAAGTTAAGAGACTAAGTGTCTCATTTCTCACCACGACCACTCCAAACCCGAACCAACCGACCCAACACACATAAATGAAGCTAAAACACATATAATGAAGCAGAAATGGGGGAAATGGGGCTAAACTCTCGGAACGACCGGTTGGGTCGTTACAGGAATAGGGCACTACAGGAATAAATCCTTTAAAAGAGTTATCACATGTCGAAACCCGTTTTCGCTAGAAAATAGGGCGCTACAGGAATAAATCAAAGTCTTTTTATTTTATCTTATTTCTTTTATGAATGATAAGTTAATTTATTTTTTCGTTTGAAATTTAATTAAAACTCCAAATGCTTGTGTCAGAATGAATAGGAGACACCCTCTTCAAGAACACCGTAACATAATGGCCCTCTCTTGTGAAACACTCATAGTCAAAGGGTAGATTCCGAAAGTGTTAATGACTGGAATAAAAAACTATCGAATGTGAAAAGAATTTTTGAAGCTTTGTCAGTTAAATGAAAAAAGAATGTTTTTTGCACAACATTTACGCAAAGAATTTCTTTCATTAAAAAAATGTTCGAACTCAATAAATAAGTTTGGTCATAGTTACAAAAAAATAGGTATACATCAATTATTCTTGTAGCCAGAGTTTGAAGGGAGAGAAGAGTCTTGGTTTTCTTTATCGGGTGAAGGTTGTTCCGCTTCCGGTTCAGGGCCTTCATCTTTATCTACATCTTCTTCAGCCTCCTCTTTGTTTTTCTCTTCGGTTCCCGAATACTTGGAGTTAGTATTCAAGGAGTCAGAAGCAGCGGGCCGATGAGGGATGTTCTTGATTGCGCTCATCTCCAGTTCACGAGCTTTGGCAATGCAGTCATCAATGTTTCCAATACCTTCTTTGGCTTGCTCCAATGTCTTCCTCTTAATATGATATATGGTGTAGGTTTTCTTAAAGAGGATAGAACATTCCTGGTCTTGGATTTTAGCTCGGAGTTTCCCAACTTTAGTGTGAAGCTTATCATTTTCAGCTTTAACAATGTTGATCCTGGAATCAAGCTCAACATTTATTGGAGTATGAAATTGATTCTGCTCCATGACCTTTTTGAGCCTTTCCTCCATCTTTTCACTCTTCTCCTCGGTAACATTGGCCTTCTCAGTTTTGGGGCGTAAATTAGCTTCCAAGTTATTGACTTGCTCCGTGAAAGTAGACTCATACTCGGCAGCAACAGTCATGGTATTATGCATTTCAGCTCAATTAGCCTTTGCCTTCTTAAGTTCTTCATGTAACAGAGCGGCTTCTTGGCTGTGGACCATTCTAAATTGCTGCAACCGAGCCTCAAGATCATTTAATTGAGAATTTTTCTTCCATCACTGGGAAGCACTCGGCAAACTGATTTCGTTTGACCAAGAGTTGATCTCATTCTGATGTAAGTTTTTTTTTGTCAAAAATCAACACTTGCAAGCCCTCAGAAGAAATTAGGTTACCCTAAAAAGTTTAAAGCTAAAGTTATTAATGCAAAGTATAAACGAAAAAGATATAGAAGAAAGCTAGTTTTATACAATAGTGCATGCTATTGTGTAGCAAGCACTCAGCAGAAAGAGAGTCCATCTTTCTCCAATATTTTTCCTTGGCCAGTGGCTTTAGATTGTTAGCAAGATCCATCGGCTTGGCGAGACCATGGAATTCATTCGAGACTTGAGGATGTTTATCGGCTCAGAAGTTGATAGTGGAGGAAGGTCAGGGATTGAACTCCTTTGACCGGAAGCAACAGTAGGGATTCGAAAACGAGATGCAGCATTTCCGGCCGATCCTATTTCCACGAAGAGCCCGTTAACTTCTTTTGGTTATGGGGTTTGAAGCTGTGGAGTTTGAAGCTTACCCAGCTGAGCTTCCGGTTGAGCTGAAGAAGATTTTTTTCTTCTCTGAAGGTCAACCGCTTCATCATCGATTTCTTTATCATCAAGAACTACTATGGGCGGTGCAATTGATATTCTTTTCAATTTCTTCTCCTGAGTCCCAGCCGAAGAGGTACATTTTCTCTTTAGATTCTTATCTTTGGCCTGGGGACTCTTGGATGAGGCGCCTTCACCAGAAGCAAGATTAGATCACGAGCTTTCCTTTGGTTAACGGCACTTTGTAACATCTATTAAGCCGCTTCTGGGTCATCGAGAGCCTTGATGTCGGGGCAAACGACAAATCCCTTCAAATGTCCTGTGTGGTATAAAAAGGTAGTTAACAAATTGTTTCTAATTTATGTTGAAAGATTGAAAGAAGGGAGGAAGAACTTTTGTTTACCATGATTTTCGGCTTTCCACCCAAGTTTGGGGGCCATCGTTTTCCACCTTCGAGACTCCGATGTAGTGATATCAAAATTTTTCTGTACCCATTAAGCCAAGTTCTGAACCCGTTGAGGTCCCGAGGGCCTCGGGTGAGTTTCGGGTGGATAACGGGGTAATTTTTGGCCTTGGAGTACAGCTGATCTGGTGTTTGTTGCTGCAGAAGGTTTTACCCTATGCGTTCGCAGGGGGTGTCACGCGTTCGCATAGGGGAATTGGGGAGCTGAGGGATTTTCTTCTATGCGTTTGCGAGCCTGGAGGTGCGAACGTGGTGGGTTGAGTTGAGTGATCATTGCGAACGCAGGTACATGAGTGCGTTCGCGTAAAGTGGAAAGCATCTGAGGACCCCCAAGCCCATTGGCCTGTACGATCGCGTAGAGGCTCATGAGCTCACATAGGCCTGGGGTGGTTGAGCAATGCGTTCGCATGGATTTGGGTGCGTTCTCGTAGAGTAAAAATTAGGGGAATGTTGGATTGTTCTATGCGAACGCGGTCATAGTGACGTGTTCGCGATGAGGAAAATTGAGCTGGGCAGAATGTTTTTAAGTTCTAAACGGGGGTTTTTGTCTGGAACACTAGAGTGCTCGGAAGAATGAGAATTTGGACGAGATTTTCGGTGGGATTCTTGTGGTAATTGTTCTTCAATCATTTTTGGTTTAATTTCATGAATTTGTCTTGATTTTTAAGATGCAATTTGAGGAATTAAAATAGAAATTTGGGAAAAATTGGAGGGAGAATTGGAAATTTCTTTTGATGATTTGAGTGGGAAATTGAGGTCGGATTTTGGTAAATTTGGTAAGGGTAGACTCGTGAGGGAATGAGGATTCTAGTTTTGTGACTTTTAGCGAATGTCGAGACGTGGGCCCGGGGCTCGGGTTTGGCTAATTTCGGGAATTGTGCCTAATTTTGATAGTTTTCGATTGCGGTTCATCTCCCTAGCATATTTTGATGTTATTGATCTGATTTGTGATAGACTCGGAGCATTTGGGAGCCAATTCGAGGGGCAAGAACATCGCGGATAGCTTTTGGGCTGTTTTGAGGTAAGTAACGATTATAACTCTAGACCTGAGGGTATGAAACCCCGGTATTTTATATTATTTTGGTAAATAAGGTGACGCACATGCTAGGTGACAAGCGTGTGGGCGCGCACCGATAGGGATTGTGACTTGGTCCGTCCCGCAGCGACTTTTAAGCCGCATATTCGATTTGAAACCTTACCTTATCCTGTATCTTAGAAATTTATACTTGTTTATGGGTTGTGAGCCATGCTTGGGGGCTTGTGCCGACCTGTTTAGACCCTCAGAAGTACTTTTACACTATTCTCACACTATCCTGGTAGAACAATTGTGAACTCAGTCATGTTTTCTACTTGTTGTTATTTTAACTATTATCACAGTGTTTTGAGACTGAGAGGTATTTTGGGGCTGAGTCCCGTGAGTTAAGATGACTTGCCCGAGGGGCTTATGGGGATGACTAAGTGAGCCGAGAGACGAGCATGTGAGGATAGTTATGGATCGGGTTGCACACTGCAGGATATATATATATATATATATATATATATATATATATATATATATATATATATATATATATATATTATACATTACATATGGGTCGGGATACACGGCGCAGCAATATACGTTACATATGGATCGGGCTGCACGCTGCAGCAGCATACATATTGGATCGGGCTGCACGCTGCAGCAATATAGCACTTGGGCTGTAGGAGCCCCTCCAGAGTCTGTACACCCCCAGTGGGCGCAGTCGACTATTATATGGATCGGGCTGCACGTCGCAGTGTATGTTATATGTATCAAGATGTACGTCGCAGCAGTGTGTGTATATATATATATGTATTGGATCGGGCTGCCCGCCGCAACAGTTGTGTGTATTCATGGTACTTGTTGAGTACGATTGTTTAGTATGAGCATGAGATACTGATAGTGGAGTCACGAGTGATTGAGAGGCTTGCCCGAGAGGTTTTATTTGTGAGTGATATTGTGCCCGAGGGTTATATTTTTAAAACTACTGTTTTCACTCTTCTTTATACTGAGCCTCTGATGATAATGTTGGAGTGAATGTTTTTACACGAGATTTTAAATGGAAAACTGGAGTTTTATGAAATATTCGGAATGTAGATTCCTGACTTGATTTATTTATTTCCACTGTTACTTATTATATAAATTTACATGATTTATAAATGCTCATCACTACACTCAAGTTTTTAGTTACTTTGATTACTTCCTGAGTTAGCGTACTCACGTTACTCCCTGCACCTCTGTGTGTAGATCCAGGTATCGGACCATCTCACTAGTTGATTTTTAGACGTGCTTGGAGTTTGTTCGAGGATCGAGGTAGCTGCTCAGCGTCCCCAACTCACCTCCTTTCCTTTCCTCAGTTCATAGTTTTTGTCTTTTGTACTTCAAATTTTTGTAGTAGCAAGTCATCTTAATGTACGTTGTATTTATTGTCCTAGATGCTCATGACAGCTTGCTCTAGGTTTTGGGGTGGTGTATAAATTGTTTATCTCATTTTGCTGTTTTAATCTGCTAGTCAATGGTTGGCTAGCCTAGTTCCATGATAGGCGACATCACGACCAGCTTAGGATTTGGGGTCGTGACAAGTTGGTATCTGGGCCTAGGTTACATAGGACTCAACAGTCATTAGAAGGTTTAGTAGAGTCTTTCGGATCGGCACGGAGACGTTTGTACTTATCTTCGAGAGGCTGCAGAACCCTTAGGAACAATCTCATTTTTTCTTGAATTTTGTCGTGCCATTTTTTTTATTCTGGAAATATAAACTTCTGTTGTTTCATTCTCTCACAGATGATGAGGACCCGCGCTACCGATCAAGGTGATTAGCCACCAGCTAGACCAGCTAGAGGTCGAGGTCGCGGTCGAGGCTGTGGTAGAGGTAGGGGCCAGCTCGTGCAGTAGCCAGGGCAGTACCAGTTGATCCCTCTACTATTCAGGATCAGATTCTCACCGCAGATACTCCAGCGGGACAGGCTCAGGAACCGGTGGTGCCTATTGTTATTCCGGGTCTTCAGGAGACCTTGGCCCAGATCTTGACAGTACGTACCACCCTTGCTCAGGAAGTTGCCGCTACTTCTCAGGCCGGGGGAGGTAGTCAGACTCCAGTTGCCCGCAACATCTGAGCAGGTTACTCAGGGCCTTCAGACACCGGGGGCAGTTCCAGCCCAGTCGGTTGCTCCAGTTCAGGACTTCACGGTTCCAGCTATGCAAGATGATGAGCAGCGTAGGCTGGAGAGGTTTAGTCAACTACAACCTCTGGCATTCAGTAGTGCTGAGGGCGAGGATGCCCAGGGTTTTCTGGATAAGTGTTAGAGGATACTTCGTAGTGCTGGGATTCTGGAGACCAGTGGGGTTTCGTTTGCTACTTTTCAGTTTTCTAGTGCTGCTTTCACTTGGTGGGAGTCTTTTGAGAGGCGTAGGCCTATTGGTTCAGCACCCCTCACCTGGCAGCAACTCCCCACTATCTTCTTGGAGAAGTATGTACCCCAGTCTCACAGGGAGAAGCAGCGCATGCACTTTGAGCAGCTGCATTAGGGGGAGGTATCAGCGATGCAGTATGAGATGCGGTTTTCAGAGTTCGCTCGTCATGCCACCGAGTTGGTCCCTACTAATAGGGAGAGGATTAGGAGGTAAGTGGATGGCCTCACTTATCAGCTCCGCCTTTTCATGACTCGTGAGACAGTATAAGGTGCTACCTTCAAGCAGGTTGTTGATATTGCTCGAGATGTTGAGTCGGTTCGCCGCCAGGAGCGGGAAGAGAGGGAGGCCAAGAGGCCTCGTTGATCGGGTGGTTCTAGTGGTGCTCCTTCCAGGGGCAGATTCAGCATGGTAAAGGTCGTTCATTCAGGCCTCCTCAGTCAGTCCACCCAGCCTATAGTGGTGCATCTTCGGTGCATGGTCCCCGCAGTTCTCAGCCAGGCCGTTCTTCATTCGGTGCTCTTCCAACCTAGAGTGCAGCTTGAGCGCCATCAGTTCAGGGTACCTCTATGCATGGTTCTTCTGGTGGCCATTCTGGTGCCAGGGGTTCCTTTCAGTCCCCGTCTCCAACTCTGGGGAGTTGTTATGAGTGTGGAGAGTTCGGGCATATGAGGAGGCAGTGTCCTCATTTTCTTGGAGGTCCATCTCAGCTGAGGAGCTAGCCTTTGATTTCAGCTCCAGTTACTTTACCACCCACCCAGGCAGCTAGGCGTAGTAGTCAGTCAGCTAGAGGCCACTCTATAGGGGGAGGTCGAGCAGGTGGAGGTCAGGCTCGTATGTATGCGTTTCCAGCCAGGCCAGATGCTATGGCCTCCGATGCAGTGATCGCAGGTATTGTCTCAGTTTGTCGTCGAGATGCTTTGGATTATTTGACCCTGGTTCTACATATTCTTATGTCTCTTCATATTTTGCCCACTTCCTGTTTACGCCCCGTGAGTCTTTAGTTACGTCTGTTCATGTGTCGACTCCGGTGGGCGATACTATTTTTATGGAACGTGTGTATCGGTCGTGTGTGGTATCTAATGGGGGTCTGGAGACCTGAGTTGACCTACTGTTACTCAGCATGCTCGATTTTGATGTGATATTGGGCATGGATTGGTTATCTCTGTGTCATGTTGTTCTTGATTGTCACGCGAAGATCGTGACCTTAACTATGCCAGGACGTCCGAGGGTTGAGCGGAGAGGTTCTTCTGAGTATGTGCCTACAGGGTGATTTCCTACTTGAAGGCCCAGCGCATGGTTGAGAAGGGATTTTTATCGTATCTGGCTTTTGTGAGGGATGTCAGTGGTGAGACTCCTGCTATTGATTCGTTGCTTGCGGTCCATGACTTTCCGGACGTGTTTCCTGCAGACCTGCCAGGCATCCCACCTGACAGGGACATTGATTTTGGTATTGACCTGGTGCCAGGCACTCAGCCTATTTCTATTCCACCTTATCGTATGGCACCAGCGGAGCTGAAGGAACTAAAGGAGCAGCTTCAGGAACACCTAGATAAGGGGTTAATTCGGCCTAGTGTGTCACCTTGGGGTCCACCGGTGTTATCTATGAAAAAGAAGGATGATTCTATGTGCATGTGTATTGATTATCGGTAGCTGAACAGGGTTACGGTGAAGAACCGGTATCCCTTGCCTCATATAAATGACTTGTTTGATCAGTTGCAGGGTGCCAGGGTATTTTCCAAGATTGACTTGCATTTCGGCTATCATCAGTTGAAGATTCGGGGGCCAGACGTTCCGAAGACTGCTTTCAGGACTAGATATGGTCATTATGAGTTTCTGGTTATGCCATTCGGGTTGACCACTATGCCAGCAGCCTTTATGCACTTGATGCACAGTGTATTCCGGCCTTATCTGGATTCTTTCATCATCGTGTTTATCGACGATATCTTGGTGTATTACCAATCTCGGGAGGATCATGAGAAGCATTTGAGAGTTGTGCTTCAGACCTTGAGTGTAAAGACTCGTAAAATTTTATGGCTAAAAATATCGCCCAAATAGGTCCCCGTGTTGTTATAACTGTAGAAATTCTTAAAACAGACCCATTTTGAGTAAAAAGTACCCCGGGACTTAAAAGATATAATTTTCCAGATTTGCGCATGTCTGTGGTCCACTATCCAATCGCAGATACGGTATGCGGACCACATAATGGTCGCATACCTGGACAGTTTGCTGTCAATTTTGAGGACAGCTATGCGGCCTAGAATGCGATCGCATTTCACGAATGCGGGCCGCATAGTTGTCGCATTCTTGCACCTTGACTTTAGTGGAGGGAGTTATACGATGCACTATGCGATCGCATAATAGGTATGCGGACCACATAGTGGTCGCATAACAGGTATGCGGACCACATAGTGGTCGCATACCTGGGCAGTCTACTTTTATTTTTGGCCCATTTGAGATCCATTTATGCGACAGGAATGTGGACCGCATAGCAGGAATGCGATCGCATTCCTGACCGCATTTCTGCTTCGGGACTGTTAAAATTCTAATTTTATACCCGACCCCCAGTTCATTAAAAAACCCACCCCTTTCATTTTAAGCTCATTTTCTGATAAATTAGAGAGAGGAGAGAGTGGGTTCTAGAGAGAGAGAGAGTTCCAACATCATCAAATTTGCTCCTCCATCACTACTCAGGCCTAATTGATCAAGTAGGACACCATTTTCTTCACTACAAGAGGTAAGCTTCCACTCCATCAACCTTAATTTCCAGATTTTTGTTAAAATGAAACATGGTTAGGTGGGTTCATGAAGATGGGGGTAGGAGCCTTGCATGCATGTAAGCAACTAACATAATCTAGTAAAAGGAAATAGGTTAGAGTAATCTTTCACTAAAAAGAGGCCATTTAATCTAAAGGAACACCTAGTGTTTGATAGAATGCTCAAGTGAGTTCAAGATATGATCATTATTCCTAATTCTAAGTTCAATTATGCCACATTGCGAACTAGATTGAAGGTGCTAGAAGGTCCGGTGAATTGTGGTAGGAAATTAAAGGGGAATTCTGATTCAAGGTATGTATGGCTAACTTTAAGCATTGTAGAATTACCTTGTTGGTGTCCGAGCACACGGTATAAAATTCTTTCTTGAGCATATGTGAATTGATTGTCCTGTTGTGTCGAGGTGTACGAGTTCATTGTCTGATTTTCTTAAGTCGATTACCATGCTAATTGAGTTTATTAAGGGTGATTCTTTGTGCTTATCCTACCATGTGTAAGGTTCGTTAAATGTTCGAATATGTCAATATGGCACTATGTGCTACTAAATGAAAGAAGGTTAACGTACTCTAATGTGGAAAGATATCTAATTGCTAAGGGCTGAGTGTGGAAAATGATGAAAAGAAACTGTGGATTGATTTAATTGAGTTAAATAATGATGGAAACACCATATGTAAACTACTGTTTGGTAAGGATTATTGTGCCTTGAATTCATATAGTTGTTGGTTACATGAACTTATATTCTTGATGATGAAGATCCATGTGATATAATTGTTGGTTATTGTTGCTATGAAATGTGAACATACGGAGGGATCGGGTTGCGTACTGCAACACAAAGTAATAAGGGTAGAGAGGTAATAAGGGTGAAATGTGATTGTACGGTGGGTCGTGTTGCGCGCCGCAACACGAAGAAATAAGGGTGGAGAGGTAATAAGGGTGAGATGAGAATGTAAGGTGGGATCGGGTTGCCCGCTGCAACAAATGAATAATTGAAATAAGTGACTGTAGAATCTCCATTTGTAACTTTCTGTATATCTGTGTGGTACTTGTGTGGTTACCCCGAGTGTCTTCCAATTGTGTATTGTGTGTTTCTACTTGGAATAAACTTTTTTCATACATGCTAGTACTATTCAATGGTACTAACGTCCCTTTTGCCGGGGGCGCTACATATTTTATATGGATGTAGGTGGTTCCATAGAAGGTAGCTCAGACCGCCAATAGTGGTGTTTCCCCTTCATACTTTCAGAAAATCCGATGAGCCCCACTTCCTCTCGGGGCTGTGTGTAGTCTATATCATCTCTTTTGTATATGTTATGTCTTTTAAGGTATAGCCGGGGCCTTGTTGCCGGAAAGTATTGTGTAAACCCTTAGTAATCTTAGAGGCTCCGTAGACATGATGTGGGTTGTACATATATGTATTTTGGACAGTAATTGTGTCTACTAGTAATCGTGGTCCGAATCGGAATTATTGTATGTTTGGTGATTATCAAATGTTGAAATGATAAAGGATGAAATGAACTCAAATGGTAAATTCAAGCTTAAGCTCTAAATTGTTAATTCCTGTGGAATAATGTATATTGTAAACACGGGGTAACGCGTTGGGCAGGAAAGGCAATCCAGGTCCGCTTGACCGGGATCATCCGGTTGGGTGCCGGTCTCGTTCCTCAGTTTTGGGGCGTGACAAACTTGGTATCAGAGCCTAAGGTTTTAAAAGTGTCCTAGGATGTCTCAGAGCCGTGTCTAGTAGAGCCCTTCTTATCGGTGTGTTGTCGACCACATCTATAATTAGGGGGCTGCATGGACATTTAGGAAAATACCCTTTCATTGTTACTCTGTATCGTGCGATGTGGTGAAAGGTGAGGTTGTATATCTTTAACTCGTGCATTATTCCAATTTTAAGTAAATGGCACCCAAGAAGAGAGCCTGACTCGGCCCAGAGGCCAATGCCACCCCAGTAGTGGCCGTGAATTCTTTATCTGATGGTGCAGGTGAAAATGATTCCCCGACCCTGAATCTGCCTGACTCCTTCTATCCCAGGCAAGGATATTCCTATTCCTGCTCCAGCGGAGGGTGCTACAGTTCCTCCCGCTGATGTTCCTGATCCTTCCTCAGTCCCAGCTTCTGGTCCCGGTATTTCTGATGGGGACCTCAGGGAGCTATTCAGATGTTGACTCAGCTAGTGGCCTCCCAGGCCCAAGATCACATGCTGCCCCTGCATCCTCTAGCGAGCAAAGGGATTCTTCAGGTTCCAGGGTGAAAGAGTTTCTGCGGTTAGCCCCTCCAGAGTTCACAGGCACCGACCCAGAGGCAGATCCTCAAGATTTTATAGATGAAATGTACAAGACTCTCCAGATTATGAAGGCTACAGAGACAGAGGGGGTTGATTTTGCTTCCTATCGGTTAAAGGGAGCAGCGTATTCGTGGTTTGAGATGTGGGAGGGGAGCCCTCCGGGAAAGTGGGATGAGTTTGTTGATGCCTTCATGGATCATTTCTTGCCTACCGAGACTATGGCAGCCCGTGCTGCGGAGTTCGAGGTCCTTAAGCAGGGAAACATGAGTCTGTGGGAGTACCACATGGAGTTCGTGCACCTGTCCAAATATGCCATCCACATGATGCCGACTATAGAGGCTAGAGTTCGACGGTTTATTCAGGCCCTTGGTCACTTGGTTGTTAATGAAGTTGCTATAGCTTCCTTGCATTCGGATATGAATTATGGGAAGATCGTGGGATTCGCCCATGCCACATAGGCTCAGAAGTTGAAGATAAGGATGGAGAGAGAGAGTGGCAGTAGGTCCCGGTCAGTGGGCAACCTTGGGAGTTCAGTTGTAGGTGGGAGATCAGCCCTTGGGAGAGGGTCATCAGGGACATCCCAGTTCTATGCCCAGTCTTCAGCTAGTGCCCTGTCATCAGGGCAAAGTTATCAGTAGGGGGGTCACTTTGGACCAGGTTCAGATAGCAGAAGATTCTATCAGTCGGGTCGTTTAGATGGGAGGTTCCAGCAGCAGCGGAGGGCCCCATGCCCTAAGTGTGGGAGGTCTCATTATGAGCCTTGTTACTTGGATATACCGGTGTGCTATAGATGCGGAGAGAGAGGCCATATCCAGTGAGACTGTCGCGCACCCAGTCAGGGCACGGGTAGGGGTACTGCTCAGCCATCCAGCTCTTCAGCCTCTATATCTTCAGCATGCCCTCCAGCTCCAGCAGGGCGCGGTACAGTTAGGGGTGGAGCACGGGGTCGGGGGGACCCAGTCAATTCTATGCTTTGAGTGGTCGCCAGAGTGCGGAGGTTTATCCAAATTTTGTCACAGGTATTCTGACTGTTCAGTCACATGATGTTTATGCTCTTATTGATCCTGGGTCTTCTTTGTCATATGTTACTCCATTTATTGCTTCAAGTTTTGGGATAGAACCCGAACAGCTTCACAAATCGTTCTCTGTGTCGACTCCGATTGGTGATTCTATTACGTCGTGCGAGTCTATAGGAATTGTGTTGTCACGGTGAGTGGTCGGGATACCACGGCTGATATTATTGAGTTAGAAATGGTAGACTTTGATTTAATTATAGAGATGGATTGGCTCTATTCGTACTTTCCTAAACTCGACTGTTGAACCATAATTATGAGGCTCGAGTTTCCTAATGAATCAGTTATCGAGTGGGAGGGGAATAATGTTGTGCCAAAAGGTAGATTTATTTCCTACCTTAAAGCCTCTAAAATGATGAGAAAAGGGTGCATCTACCATTTAGTCCGGGTTGCGGACACCACTTCAGGGGTTCCCTCTCTCGAATCTGTGCCTGTTGTGAATGAATTTCTTGAAGTATTTTCGGACGAGCTTCCTGGGATTCCACCAGATAGAGAGATCGATTTCGGGATTGATGTATTGCCAGATACGCAGCCAATATCTATTCCACCTTACCGAACGGCGCCAGCAGAATTGAGAGAGTTAAAAGAGCAATTGAAAGATCTATTAGAAAGGGTTTCATACGGCCAAGTGTGTCGCCTTGGGGCGCACCGGTTCTTTTTTTCCGAAACAAAGATGATTGCTTCGGATGTGTATTGATTACCAGTAGCTCAACAAGTTCACCATCAAAAACAAATACCCATTTCCTCGGATAGATGATTTGTTCGACCAGTTGCAAGGTGCTAAATTCTTCTCAAAGATTGATTTGCGGTCCAGGTATCACCAGTTAAAGATCAGGGGACAGAATATTCCTAAGACTTCCTTCAGGACTCGGTATGGGCACTCTGAATTTCTGGTAATGTCTTTTGGGCTAACCAACGCCCCAGCAGCTTTTATGGACCTTATGAATCGGGTTTTCAAACCGTTTCATGACTCCTTTGTGATTGTCTTCATTGATGATATCCTTGTTTATTCGCGAAGTTAGGAAGATCATGCTCCTTACCTCAGGGCAGTTTTGCAGACTCTTCATCAGTACCAGTTGTATGCAAAGTTTTCAAAATGTGAGTTTTTGCTAGGATCAGTCACCTTTTTGGGCCATGTTGTTTCCAGGGAAGGGATTCAGGTTGATCCCCAAAAGATTGCAGCGGTAAAAGATTGGCCTAGGCCAACGACCCCAACAGAGATTCGCAGTTTCTTGGGTCTAGCTGGGTATTATCGAAGATTTGTGGAGGGATTCTTTACCCTCGCCTCTATATTGACTAAGCTGATGCAGAAGGCGATTAAATTATAGTGGTCCGATGCTTGTGAAAAGAGTTTTCAGGAATTGAAATTGAGATTGACTACGGCGCCAGTGTTGACCTTGCCAGGAGGTTCAGAAGGGTTTGTGGTGTATTGTGATGCTTCAAGGGTTGGTTTGGGATGTGTGTTGAAGCAATGTGGTAAGGTAATAGCGTATGCTTCAAGACGGCTCAAGAATCACGAGAAGAATTATCTGACGCATTATTTGGAGCTCGTGTCGGTTGTGTTTGCATTGAAAATCTAGCGGCATTATCTTTATGGGGTCCATGTGGATGTGTTCACAGACCACAAGAGTCTTCAGTATTTATTGAAGCAAAAGAAATTGAACTTAAGGCAGCGGAGGTGGTTAGAGTTGCTCAAGGATTATGATATGAATATTTTGTACCATCCAGGAAAGGCGAATGTGTTAGCCGACGCTCTTAGTCATAAATCCATGGGCAGCTTGGCTCATTTGGAAGCAGGTCACAGGCCTTTGGCTCGGGAGGTTTATCAGTTGGCTATCGGCTATCTAGGGGTCTGTCTTTCGAGCTCAGACGAAGGGGATGTCGTGGTGCGTAATGGAGCAGAATCTTCACTTGTAACGGAAATCAAGGAAAAATAATTCAGAGATCCAGCATTGGTACAGTTGAGAGAGGCAATTCTGAATCTTAAGACTACAGCATTTTCACTCGGCAATGATAACGGTGGTTTGCGGTTCCAAGGGAGACTATGTGTTCTGGACGTGGATGACCTTCGGGAAAGGTAATGGCAGAGGCTCACAATTCCAGGTATTCAGTACACCCAGGTTCTACAAAGATGTATCATGATCTCAAAGAGATTTATTGGTGGAATGGTATGAAGAGGGGTGCGGCGGACTTTGTGGCTAGATGTCTGAATTGTCAGCAAGTGAAGGCTGAGCATCAGAGGCCCGGTGGGTTGGCTCAGCTCATGGAAATACCGACATGGACATGGGAAATGATCAATATGGACTTTGTGGTAGGGTTTCCCCGCACTCAGCGCAAGTTCGACTCAATTTGGGTAATAGTGGATCGACTCACAAAATCAGCTCACTTCTTGCCAGTCAAGTCCACCGACACTGCAGAACAGTACGCTCAGTTGTATATCAAAGAAATAGTCATGCTCCATGGCACTCCAGTATCTATTATCTCGGATCGAGGGGCCCAGTTCACAACTAACTTTTGAAGAAATTTCAGCAAGGTTTGGGTACGCAAGTAAATCTCGGCACAGCATTCCATCCACAGAATGATGGGCAGGCAGAGCGGACCATTCAGACGCTTGAAGATATGTTACGGGCTTGTGTATTAGACTTCAAGGGTAGCTGGGATGATCACTTGCCGCTTATATAATTTTCTTATAATAACAGTTTCCATGCTAGTATTCAGATGGCCCCATTTGAGGCATTGTACGGAAGGAGGTGTAGGTCTCCGATTGGATGGTTCAAGGTTGGCGAGGCGGAGCTGCTAGGACCAGATCTTGTGCAGAAAGTTATGGGAAAAGTTAAAGTCATTTAGGAAAGGATGAAGACTGCTCAGAGTCGTCAGAAATCCTATGCGGACGTTCGTCGAAGAGATTTGGAGTTTCAAGTAGATGATTTGTTATTCTTGAAGATGTCTCCCATGAAAGGAGTAATGCGGTTTGGGAAGAAAGGGATACTGAGCCCAAGGTATGTCGGGTCATATCGGATCGCTCAAAGGATAGGACAGGTGGCTTATAGGCTGGAATTGCCCCCTGTCATTAGTGCACCCAGTGTTTCATGTGTCCATATTGAAGAAAGTGATTGGGGATCCATCCGCCATTGTGCCGGTTAAGACGGTTAAAATTAATGAAGGATTGTCATATGAAGAGAATCCAGTTGCTATTCTTGAGAGGCAAGTCCATAGATTGAGGAACAAAGAGATTACTTCTGTTAAAGTGTTATGGCGAAGTAAACAAATCGAAGAAGTCACGTGGGAAATGGATAATGAAATGAAAGAGAAATATCCCCATTTGTTTGAGTTAGTCCGGTAATGGTTTGGAAGTTGTCATTCCTAAGAAATTATATATTGTGTCAATTGTTTTGTGCAAAAGCACCCCATTTTCCCCCTAGTTTCCCTACTATTGTAACTTCTCGATTTGTGTCATATTTGTGTATGTTGTAATTATTTGGGTAATGTGAAACTCCTTGAAGTAAAGTAAATTATGTGAAATTCATGTGATAGTTAAATGATATGCAAGTTTGTGGAGTTAACCGAACTATGTGAGGCTTGTGGAAGTAATTGAATTATATGTAGCTTGTTGAAATGACCGGATTATATGCAAGTTGATAGAGTAACTAAAAATGTGTGGAATTGGTTAAAATGTGTTTTGGGGGATCTCTGACAGGCCTAATTACAAAGGAAACTCTAGCGAAATTTTCAGAAAATATCGGAGTTGGTAAAAATTTGGGGGTTGGTTTATTTTGTGTTTTTCCTACTCTAGTGATTCCCCGATCCTCATTCGAGGACGAATGATTTTATGTGGGGGAGAATTTAAAGACTCGTAAAATTTTATGGCTAAAAATATTGCCCAAATAGGTCCCCATGTTGTTATAACTGTAGAAATTCATAAAACGGGCCCTTTTTGAGTAAAAAGTACCCTGGGACTTAAAAGATATAATGTTCCAGATTTGTGTAGGTCTGCGATCCACTATGCGATCGCGGATCAGGTATGCGGATCGTACAGTGGTCGCATACCTGGACAGTTTTCTGTCCATTTTGAGGACGGCTGTGCGACCTAGAATGCGATCGCATTTCACAAATGTGGGCCGCATAGTTGTTGCATTCTTGTACCTTGACTTTTGCGGAGGGAGTTATGCGACGCACTATGCGATCGCATAACAGGTATGTGAACCGCATAGTGGTCACATACCTGGGCAGTCTACTTTTCTTTTTGGCCCATTTGAGGGCCATTTATGCGACAGGAATGTGGATCGCATAGCAAGAATGCGATCGCATTCCTGACCATATTTCTTATTCGGGACTGTTAAATTTCTAATTTTATACCCGACACCCAGTTATTAAAACACCCACCCCTTTCATTTTAAGCTCATTTTATGATAAATTAGAGAGAGGATAGAGTGGGTTCTAGAGAGAGAGAGTTCCAACTTCATCAAATTTGTTCCTCCATCACTACTCAGGCCTGGAATTGATCAAGTAGGACACCATTTTCTTCACTACAAGAGGTAAGCTTCCACCCCATCAACCTTAATTTCCAGATTTTTGTTAAAACGAAACATGGTTAGGTGGGTTCATGAAGATGGGGGTAGGAGTCTTTCATGCATGTAACTAACTAGTCATAATCTAGTAAAAGGAAATGGGTTAGAGTAATCTTTCACAAAAAAGAGGCCATTTAATCTAAAGGAACACCTAGTGTTTGATAGAATGCTCAAGTGAGTTCAAGACACGATCATTATTCCTAATTCTAAGTTCAATTATTCCACATTGTGAACTAGATTGAAGGTTCTAGAAGGTCCGGTGAATTGTGGTAGGAAATTAAAGGGGAATTTCGATTCAAGGTATGTATGGATAACTTTAATCTTTGTAGAGTTATTGTTGGTGTCTGAGCACACGGTATGAAATTCTTGCTTGAGAATATATGAATTGATTGTCCTGCTGTGTCGAGGTGTACGAGTTCATTCTCTGATTTTCTTAAGTCGATTACCATGCTAATTGAGTTTATGAAGGATGATTCTTTGTACTTATCCTACCATCTGTAAAGTTCGTTAAATGTTCGAATATGTCAATATGGCAGTATGTGCTACTAAATGAAAGAAGGTTAACATACTCTAATGTGGAAAGGTATCTAATTGCTAAGGTCCGAGTGTGACAAATGATGAAAAGAAACTGTGGATTGATTTAATTGATTTAAATAATGATGGCAACACCATATGTGAACTACTCTTTGGTAAGGATTATTGTGCCTTGACTTTATATAGTTGTTGGTTGATATGAACTTATGTTCTTGATGATGAAGATCCCTGTGATATAATTGTTGGTTATTGTTGCTATGAAATATGAACGAACGGTGGGATCGGGTTGCGCGCTGCAACATGAAGTAATAAGGGTGGAGAGGTAATAAGGGTGAAATGTGATTGTACGGTGGGATCGGGTTGTGCCGCAACACGAAGAAATAAGGGTGGAGAGGTAATAAGGGTGAGATGAGAATGTACGGTGGGATCGGGTTGCGCGCTGCAACAGATGAATAATTGAAATAAGTGACTATGGAATATCCATTTGTAACTTTCTGTATATCTGTGTGGTACTTGTGTGGTAACCCTGACTGTCTTCCAGTTATGTATTGTGTGAATCTACTTGGAATAAACTGAGTTCATACATGCTAGCACTATTCAATAGTACTAACGTCCCTTTTGCCGGGGGCGCTACATCTTTCATATGGATGTAGGTGGTTCCATAGTAGGTAGCTCAGACCGCCAATAGTGGTGTTTCCCCTTCATACTTTCAGCAGATCCGGTGAGCCCCACTTCCTCTCGGGGCCGTGTGTAGTCTATATCATCTCTTTTGTATATTTTATGTCTTTTAAGGTATAGTCGGGGCCTTGTTGTCGGCAAGTATTGTGTAAACCCTTAGTACTCTTAGAGGCTCTGTAGACATGATGTGGGTTGTATATGTATTTTGGGCAGTAATTGTGTCTACTAGTAATCGTGGCCCGAATCAGAATTATTGTATGTTTGGTGATTATCAAATGTTGAAATGATAAAGGATGAAATGAACTCAAATGGTAAATTCATGCTTAAGCTCTAAATTGTTAATTCATGTGCAATAATGTATATTGTAAACACGGGGTAACCCGTTGGGCAGGAAAGGCAATCCAGGTCTGCTTGACCGGGATCATCCGATTGGGCGCCGGTCTCGTTCCTCAGTTTTGGGGCGTGACATTGAGGGAGAAGAGATTGTATCTAAAATTCCCGAAGTGATAATTATGGCTTGATTCAGTAGCTTTCTTGGGACACGTGGTTTCCAGTGAGGGTATTCAGGTTGATCTGAAGAAGATAGATGAGGTGCAGAGCTGGCCTAGACCATCATCAGCTACCGAGATTAGTAGTTTCCTTGGTTTGGCAGGGTACTATCGTCGTTTCGTAGATGGATTTTCATCTATTGCAGCACCTATTACCAGACTGACCCAGAAGGGTGCTCAGTTCAGGTGGACTGAGGAGTGTGAGGATAGCTTTCAGAAGCTCAAGTCAGCTTTGACTACAGCTCCGGTGTTGGTTTTTCCTACGGGTTCAGGTTCCTATACAGTTCTGTGATGCCTCGAAAGTTGTCCTTGGAGCGCTAGGGTGATTGCCTACGTGTCCGGACAATTGAAGGTACACGAGAAGAATTATCCAGTGCACGATCTTGAGCTAGCAGCTATTTTCCACGCCTTGAAGATTTGGCATCATTATTTATATGAGTGCATTGTGAGATTTTCACTGATCACGTAGTTTGCATCATCTGCTTAAGCAGAAGGATCTGAATTTGCGTCAGAGGAGATGGTTGGAGCTTCTCAAGGATTATGACCTCACTATTCTATATTACCCGGGGAAGGCCAATGTAGTGGTCGATGCCCTGAGTCGCAGAGCAGAGAGTTTGGGGAGTCTAGCCTACCTTCTAGTAGCAAAGAGACCATTAGCACTTGATGTTCAGGCTTTAGCTGGTCACTTGGTGAGATTGGATCTATCAGAGCGCCCGTAGGTATTGGCTTGTGTAGCCTCCAGGTCTTCTCTTTATGATCAGATTAGAGCACGCCAATATGATGATCCACACTTGCTCGTTCTTCAGGACAGGGTCTATTACGGTAATGCCAGGGATTTGGTTATTAGTGATGATGGGGTCATGACGATGCAGGGCCGGATTTGCATGCCCAATGTGGATGGACTTCGAGATTTGATTCTAGCTGAGGCCCATAGTTCGCGGTATTCCATTGTTGGTGGAGGCGGATGAAGAGAGATATTGTTGAGTTCGTGGTCGGTGTCTCAACTGTCACCAGGTCAAGTATGAGCACCAGAGACCGGGGGGATTGCTTCAGAGATTGGATATTCTGGAGAAGAAGTGGGAGCGGATCACCATTGACTTTGTAGTTGGGCTTCCACGGACTTCAAGCAGTTTTGATGCTATATGGGTTATTGTGGATCAGCTGACCAAGTCCGCGCACTTCATTCCTGTTGGTACTACTTATTCTTCGGAGCAGTTAGCTAAGATTTATATCAGGGAGATTTTCCGATTGCATGGGGTTCCAGTTTCTATCATTTCTGATAGAGGTACTCAATTCTCTCAGTTTTGGAGTGTCGTGCAGAGGGATTTAGGTACTCAGGTTAAGTTGAGCACAGTGTTTCATCCTCAGACCGACGAGCAGTTGAAGCGTACTATTCATATTTTGGAGGATATGTTGCGTGCATGTGTCATTGATTTTAGGGGTTCATGGGACCAGTTTCTACCACTCGTGGATTTTGCATATAATAATAGCTATCAGTCGAGTATCCAGATGGCTCCGTATGAGGCTTTATATTGTAGGAGGTGCAGATCTTCGGTTGGTTGGTTTGAGTCGGGCGAGGCTAGTCTATTGGGCACAGACTTGGTTTAGGATGTGTTGGGTAAGGTGCAGTTGATTCAGGAGCAAAAGCTTTGCACGGCGCAGTCTAGGAAGAATAGTTATGCGGACCGGAAGGTCCGAGATGTGTCTTTCATGGTTGGGGGGAAGGTGTTGCTGAAGGTGTCACCCATGAAGGGTGTTATGAGGTTCGGGAAGAGGGGAAAGCTGAGTCCCCGGTTCATTGGGCCATTTGAGGTGCTTCAGAGGATTGGGGAGGTGGCTTATAGACTTTCCTTGACTCCCAGCTTATCGAGTATTCATCCAGTGTTCCATGTTTCGATGCTCCGGAAGTATGTTGGTGAACCGTCTCATCTTTTGGCTTCAGCACGATTCAGCTCGAGGATGATATGTCATATGAGACAAGCGAGTGGCTATTTTGGGTCGTCAGGTCACAAAACTGAGGTTTAAGGATATAGCTTCAGTGAAGGTTCAGTGGAGGGGGCAGCCGGTGGATGATGCCACCCGGGAGACCGAGGGGGAGATGCGGAGCAGATATCCTCACTTATTTGAGACTACAGGTATATTTCTAGACCCGTTCGAGGACGAACATTTGTTTAAGAGGGGGAGGATGTAACAACCCGGTCTATCATTCCGTGAGATTAGCCCCGTTTCCCCCGTTTCTGCTTTATCATATGTTGCTTAGCCTATTTCTGTTGTGTTGGGTCGGTTGGTTGGGGTTCGGAGTAGTCGTGGTGAGAACAGAGACGCTTAGTCTCTTAAAGTAGCTTAATAGTTGAAAAAGTCAATTGGGAGTTGACTTATTGGTAAACAACCTCGGAATGTGGATTTTATGGCTCGGATAGCTTCATTAGGTGATTTGGGACTTAGGAGTGTGTGTGAAGTTTTGATGTCCGAGAGGTTTTATTTGTGAGTGATATTGTGACCGAGGGGTTATAGTTTTGAAACTACTGTTTTCACTCTTCTTTATACTGAGCCTTTGATGATAATGTTGGACAAATGTTTTTACACGAGATATTAAATGGAAAACTGGAGTTTTATGAAATATTCGAAATGTAGATTCCTGAATTGATTTATTTATTTTCATTGTTACTTATTATATGGATTTACATGATTTATAAATGCTCGTCAGTACACTCAAGTTTTTAGTTACTTTGATTACTTACTGAGTTGGCGTACTCACGTTACTCCCTGGACCTCTGTGTGCAGATTCAAGTACGTGACCATCTCACAGTTGATTTTTGGACGTGCTTGGAGTTTGTTCGAGGATCGAGGTAGCTGCTCAGCGTCCCCAACTCACCTCCTTTCCTTTCTTCGGTTCATAGTTTTTTGTCTTTTGTACTTCAGACTTTTGTAGTAGCAACTCACCTTATTGTACATTGTATTTATAGTCCTAGATGCTCATGACAATTGGCTCCAGGTTTTGGGGTGGTGTATAAATTGTTTATCTCATTTTGCTGTTTTAATCTGCTAATCTTGGAAATTATGAAGTATTATGATAGTCTGTAATGGTTGGCTAGCCTAGTTCCATGATAGGCGCCATCACGACTGGCTTAGGATTTGGGGTCGTGACATTTGTGTTGAGAAATGTTAAGGATTCATGTTAAGAATCGAATGATGGTTGCTATGCCAAATTGTATGAAAAGCCTATGTGTGCTTAAGATTTTCCACGCCTTCTTCCTAATGTGTGCACATGCCTCACATGATAGATCTTATTGATGTCGAATATGAAAAAGGGGAAAACTTGAAAATGTAAAGTACGTCCAAGAGCTAAGAACGATTTAATAAATAAATCCCCTCGTTCTAATGTATCAAAAGATGGGAAAGAAATGTAAAGTGAGATGATTGATTGTATGGATGATGTCTCGAGGGAGATGGCCTAGCCGATCGGGCCGTGATCGGACACCATGTCGCACACATGGTGTTAATTGTGCTGAAAATTATGATTGATGATTGGAATTTTGGACGAGGTGGATATCTCAAATGAGACGACCTAGCTGGTCGGGTCGAGATCGGACTCCGTGTAAGAACACGGTAGTATTATGGATTGTGGCATATGGCACTAAGAATTCCAACCTAGTAAGATGAAAAGTGAACCGAGATCTTATGTGATCATCTATTTGAAGCTTTTATCGTACAACATGATTGTTTCCCTTTCTGTGTGTTTCCTTGTTCCTTCTATTATCTCTTCACACTAGTATTATTCGACAGTACTAACGTCCCTTTTGCCGAGGGAAATACATCTTTAATGGATGTAGGTGGTTCCACAGTAGGCGGCAATGATCAGTGATAGCGATACGCTCCTTCCAGCTAACTTGGTGATCCCCACTTCATTTCGGGGTCCTGTGTCATTTGGTTATCATGTATTTTGTGGTATAGCCGGAGCCTTGTTGCCGATATTACTCTCCAATTGTGCTTAGAGGCTCCGTAAACAGGTTGTGGGTGGTGTTGGATATTAGGAATTGAACTGGAAATATTGTTATTGGGCAAATATGTTTTTCATCATATCTATAAAAATTGTAATATTCTGGATATTATGGTTGAAACTTCTAATGGAAACAAAAATGGAAGTTGTTAATGAAATATTTGCAAAGTATGATTAATGGAGTTCATCTCCTCTTTATTCATGAGTTAGTTTGGGTAGAATGAAACCTAACAGGCTTGCTCAGTCGGGTTTACTCGGTTGAGCGCCGGTTACGCTCCTCGGTTCTTGAGGCGTGACAACTGTAGGACACAAAATATTTTGTACTCAAAAGCTTGAATCAGCTCTCATTCTATAACATTACTTTTTTACCTTGTTCTTAATATTGTTCTCACTTTTTCTACCGGAGAAGCTAAATTCGTAGGCAGGCTTGTATTTCCTTTAAATTCATTTTATAATCTTATTTGTGTTCCTATTTATTTCATATTTCTCGCTCAAATTAATTCATGTTTATAAACCACGTTACACATTCAACTATACCGGGTAAACACCATTCTTTTTTACTGATCTAAGTCGCTGGATCAAACTAATCATCCACAACATGCCCATTGATGGTCGTAACAACACCCCTGGGCCGAGATTAATCCTTTTTGTCTCTAGATGCTATGGTTAGCACGGATCTAAAATATTTTTAATGGTAAGACATTTCTTGTATCACCATAGGATGTTAATATCGTGCCACTAAGTTTTTCAACCTTACGACCTTCGCAGTTAATAGTGCACTAAAGTGAAGACTGCATTGAGATAGATGACTAGTGGTGGAAAAATAGATAATAAAAATAGGTATCCATTTATGTAGGGTAAAATATGTTCATATTAAATGCTCGCATGATATAGCAACACGTGAAGCCGAAGATAGAAGGCAATCAGGTCCGAAAGCAACGATCGCATTTGATCCTGAAGGGAATGGTGTTCATAAAGGCAAATAAATGCATGTCACCCAATAGAATTTAATGAAAAATATTCTATAGCATCAGGTATATAATTCGTCACGAAGAATATGGAATTCACTGCCTACTGTTGCACACTCTTCAATGGACCTCATAATTATCATTTAAGAGGGGCTTGATCCTAGGACCTTCTTCCCTAAGTGCGACTATAAATAATGAGCTCAACAATATTTGATACCCAACTTTGCCCTTATATTTTCTAAAATAAATATATACTTTTAAAATAGCATATTTGCATCATTATTTAGTCTACAAACTTATACAAGCATTTTCTATAATTTTCCATAATTTTTAGAGCATTAAATTAATTTTCTTATATTTAAATTATATATAAATATCTAGTAATTATCCTTTTAAATTATCTTGTGATGACTTAGTTACCTACAACAATTATTTTGCACTTATAATATATGTTTCAAACATTTTATTTTATTACATACAATTACATTGGCATTTTTCAAGCTATTTATCTTATTTTGCAATAATGGCCTATATTCATACGTAAAGGCTCTTTATTCTATATTATTTATGTCAAAATAGCATATTTATATTTTATAATTCAAAGTTATTATTTTAAGAATTTCAGTGCATAAATAATATTTTCATTCATTTATTAAGCATTTTTTGTAAATTATTTTGATAAATTTTGGGGTATTTAAATAATAGCCCAATTTCTTACCTATTATCGGACCCAAAACCACCCAAATCTTCTACCAATTACCCCATTACCAAAAAAAATGACCCCTATTAAAATACCCGCCAACCCGCTCCAAATAACCCGTCCCATCCCCCTTACTATCCTGGACGTTGATCTCGAGTGATCGACGGCCCACAATAACCCTACCCCTTTTAATTACCCCCTTCACACAAAACCTTAACCCATTTTTCCCCTTTGCCCAGCCGCCTCATTACCCTCTCATATTTCTTCTTCTCCGTTAAACCCTAGCCGCCGTAACCCTAACCCTCTCTGATTCCGACTCAAACATGGAATCAATCCATGATCTACTTACCTATTTTGTGATACTCTATCATTATAAGCATGTTTATGATATTACTTAGTTCTTTCCCTATTTTTGGCAAGAAATACTTCTCAATAATGTGCCGATTTACTTTTGTTCTGTGCAGATCTGGACGATCTTTCGTCCATGTACATGTTATATTGAACGATTCTTTCATTTTTGGTTCGATTCAAGTCTTCATTCCCAACTAGGGTTTGAGATTTCCCCTTTTTCTTTACTGATTTTGAATTAATATTCTTTCCTTTCTTGTGTTTGACTGATATTTTCTTTATTTTTTTTATCTACTGTACCTCATCATTTTACGTGATATTTACCCTAAGATTGATTCTAATAGATTCTCATATGCTATACTTTCCTTATTCTCTGTTCAACCTACTGTATTTCCTTATTCTATGTGTTATTTTCCCTAAAATTGATTCTAATTAATTTTGGCATGCCATGTTTTCCTTATTCTGTGTTTAATTTACCGTGTTTCCCTATTTTATGTGTTAAATCTGCTACTATATAAACCCCTCCCCTAAAACCTCTTAAATAGACTTTTGAATCTCCTAATCCCTGCTATTGTTCTCACTACTCTATTCTCTCACTCACTCACTCACTCACTCACTATTACACTCAAATCCCTCTAAAGTTATTGCATTCGAGGTCGGCTGAAAGTCAAGGCCATTAAACAACCTCCTCTGGTGCAAGCACTGCTCGGAGCCCATTCTCGAGGCTCTTGTGGACTCTGAAGCATCGGGGACCTGGGTTTTTGCTATTACACTCTTCACTCTTTTGGTTATGCTACTAGTTAGTGTTTTAAACCCATGCAATGTTCAACGTTTCTCTTTCTTTCTGCATATATATTTGAATTGCATGAGCACAATTTAACTATGATAATATTCATAACTCTGGTGTCATTCTGTGATAATTAAACGCATGGGATAGTCTAATGTTTGCGTTATGCTAATACTATGATTTGCACTCTATTATTTCTTGTCTTCTTAAATGCTTTATGTACCATTTATCATCTTAGCATGTTTAGTTTTGAATTTCAATAAAAGTCCATTTTGATATGAGCCTGACTCCTGTGACTGTATGTTGTTAGCTACAAATATTATTCATATTTTTGTTTGGGATACTACCCTAACTCTATGGGAACCACCCCCCCCCCCAACACACACACACACACTTGGATGAACCTTTAGTACTAAGTCTTGTGTATCCTTGATTGCCCTTTGTGGATTAGACCTAACTCTATGGAATGCTGCACTAAAGTCTTCTTTAAACATGTTTCATGTTGTCCTGATTTTTAAAAGATAAATACTCTATTTTTACTATTAACTAGGACTCTGCTCCTATGCTAATAAGTTTTCCGAGTATGCCTTGGTCATAATGTGTGTACCCCTCCATCATGTCTAAGTACTGATTAATATGGCATTAGGTTAGACTAAACTTAATTTGGATCTTTAGGTTTCAACTAGTTCAACTTCATGCATCTATGCATGATAACCTATGTGTGTCTGCAAACCTGTTTCCTTCTCCTAATTCCTATGAGGTTGTCTATGTGGTACTCTGCTATGTATACCTTGTTGGACCTACTGTCTTGCTTGATCAGTTGCTCTGTATGCTCAATTTGGTGTATTACTTGATTTCTATCCACTATCCTTACTTGCTACTCTGATATCCCAAATTCCCGTTCTTAGCCGGCTAAAGGCCAAGGTTATCTAGGTGTTATTGTTGGCCTCCCTAGTAAGAGCACTGCTCGGGGTCTAATTGAGGCCCTTGTGAACTCTGACACACTAGGGCTTGGTCCTAGTCATTCTCTCAACCTCCAAAATTGTCCCCAATCCCTATCATGTACTGTGTATCTATAGTGATTGTTCCAAGTGGTGCAACACTTGGTGTTGTGGCTAATTGAAAGGGGTCTAGACTATTCTATGGACCCAATGATCGTGTATTGAACGTGGTTCATTGTTGAAGGCCTAAGTATTCTACATCAGAGATAGTGAAGGCTCAGTAAGGCTGGGTATTTAGTTAATTTATTTAGGCCTGTTCACTGTTATTTAATATTGTTACTTCACTCATTATTGGGCCTGTAATAATCCTTGTATAAACAATTGGGCTTGTTAGTAAAAGGGGAATGGGGTAGATTTTAATATCAATATGTGATGGGCAGGTAACATGCCTATAGGATTGAATGATGTTCTTTCTTTATGTCGTTCATTCTCTATGCACACTATAGAAATCATGCCATTAAGAAAAGCACACACTTGTACTACTTGTCTACTAGCAAAGCATGAGCTCAAATGCTTCGATATCTTTGTCGCTACATGCTAGAAAACCTGCCCGTAGGAAATAAATATCGTTGAACTTTCCTTTAATTTTCATCACTGTAACATATCCATTAGAGATCATGTCTATAGGACTCTAATCATTTCATCTGCTATTGCCTCTCATTGTTCACCTAGAAAACCTGCCTATAAGGTTAAAGGTATAACACTAAAATCAGGTTCCCAAGTGCTAATCATTAGAAATCATGTCTATAGGATACCACTGTTCGCCTTAATAATTGTTAATGATGCCCCCTTTCAACATTGTCCATCGCTCACTTAGGCCGTTATCCAGAGTATGAGTAATTCTTGGTTTCTCTCAATAGATGTCATTATCTTTATTACATAAATCACGTAGGCGTTACATCTACAGTACTAATAACTGGGAATCTGCCATCTCAATAATCAGTGTGCAACAACCTTTATGATCCTGTCAATGAATAACACTGGTTCTTAAAACTGCTTGAATGCCTTGATGCTTATCACATAGAAATCACGTCTATAAGGATTTAAGGTCCTTAATTCTGAACTTGCCTAACATGAAAACCTGTCTCACATGCATTTGCTGCTTAAGTGTGGAGGTTAACTTGAGCCTTTAATTGCTTATATGTGAAGTCCAACTTGTTTTTATATGTCGCTAGTTTTGACATTTTCTGAGCAACCTAAGTAAGGTCTAGAACCTCCAAAATAGAGGTTCAATGCCTCCTAGACCATAGGTATGAGACAGGTAGTGCACGTATAAGGTACGACTTATAATTGAACTATTGCTCTTTAGGTAAAAACTTAAAGATAGTAATCGGGTAGCAGGAGATGATAGTCTGTGCCCGCTAAATAATATGAGTAACACCCCATCTCGAGGGAGTTACGAAGTATTATTTATGTTGCACGGGGTGATCCTTTAGGGTAAAAAACTTAGGACCCACACACACACACATTTTACTTCCCTTTTATTTGAATCAAGTGCTTGTACTCATTTATTCGAAGTCTTTTTTATAAGATTCTCAAACTTCGTGCTCTCTATATCTTTGTTTACCTGACTAATTCATATAATTCAAGTTCGGCCAGGACCCACAGTTGTGGACCTCGAAGAGTGTCTAACACCTTTTCTTCGAAGTAATTTCGAGCCCTTACTCGATCTTTGATGATGTAAACTAGTTAAACCTGAGTCACTTGCAAATAGGTTCCCTAACGCGCCTTAAAAATTGTTAGGTGGCGACTCTCCTCTTTTAATACTTCTTTAAAAGAGTTGTCACATGTCAAAACCCGATTTCGCGAGAAAAAGGGCACGACAGCATGGCGACTCTGCTGGGGAATTCTAGGCTCTTACCATTGAGAATTTGGCTTGTATGAATTAGTCTTCTTTGATAAACGTGCTTCCTTCTTATTTTATTTTCTCCTACATGCACATCCCACTCCTGTTTTTCTTTTATTTGTCCAATTCAATATTACATGCAAATCGCTTCCCCTCTCCACCCTTCCTTTCTCAAATTGGTCAAAACATGTGTACTTATTTTCCTAGTCATACTTATTTGCTCTAAGATGCTTTTCATTGGTTTCGAAAATTTCTATATCATGTCTCTCCTCACCCCTACCTCGCTTATTTTATCATATTCTCCATATTACGTGAACTAACCTCTTCTTGTTTTTCTTTCTTTCTTTTCATATCTTTTATGTTTCATCTTAATACTGCGTTTATTACTTTCACATGTTTTATGTTATGCGGCGCCTTCCTGAGATTCCTTGGAAAGGTGATGTAAGGTTAAGCAACTGATATCAGGGCAGCTGTTGTCCGCCAACTAAGGTCCCCTTTGTACGCTAGACGAGATTGTTAGTGTCCTACGGAAAAACCAAGAGCAATTGAGGGAATATAAATGAGAATGGAAAGAAAGCTTGATTGAATTAATGAAAGCTATTACAGAAAGGCAACGCGGTGTCGAGGGGGAGAGACACCAGTGCAGAGAATTGTTTGCTTGCTAGAAAGTTTTGAATGCTTGATCCCCCCTAATAATGCTTAAAAAAAACCAAAGTTATAAGACTTGACCTAAATAAGCTAAATAATCATAATGGAAATACATGTAATAAAACTACTCTATATTTACAATGAAAAGGACTTAGTTTTCTACAAGGTAGAAACAGGTCCATTGTTAGTAACTTTGTCTTTAGCATCACGATATGCGCATGATGTGTTGTCTGCGCGCGCGATACTGTTGGCAGCTGCCTGCGGTTAGGCGCTGGTAAGGGATATCGGTGGGGCGACAGAGGCACGTGCGCACTTGTCACATGGCGTGGCCAAGACCACGGGACCGTCCGTGGTGCTATGCATTGGGAGGCTTTCCAGGACACCACGGGGCGCGTCCAAGGGATCATGGGGGATGGCTGGAAAGCCGCCTGTGACATTCTCCCCCACCTGAGTTGGTGATTTCCTCGGTGCCTTACTTGCAAGATAATCGTCAATTAGGATCTTGTAGGCTTTGAGGATTTTTCCCGTATCCCAAGTATTCTCCTCTGAATCACAACCCTGCCATTTCACCAAAAACTCTTGGTGATCCTTCCTTGAGGCGTGAATCACACAATCATCAAGTATGGCTTCAGCACGCCTTTTCCCAGTTAAATTGGGGCCTCGAATACTGGGTATTGTGAGTTGGTTCCATGAAGGGTCCTCCGTATCTTCCCGAAAAGGTTTCAGAAGGCTGATATGGAAGACGGGATGGATTTTTTACCACGCTGGGGTATCCACCCGGTATACAACTTTCCCAATGCGCCTTTCAATGGACAAGGATCCAATGTATTTTTGCAATAGGCGAGGGTCATGGACCTCTGAAAACAAGTACTGATTTGGGATTTGAACCATCACTTTGTCTCCTACTTGGTATTTAACAAAACAACGATTTTGATCGGCATGCCTCTTCATCCACTTTTGGGGTTTGACTAGATAGCTCCGCACTATCTCCAAATTTTTCTTCCATTCTTTTGAGAAGCTAGAAGCTCGAGGATATTTTGACATGTTTGGTGCATTCACAGTGTTTGGGAGTCGCGATTGCTTCTCGGTAACAATTTTGAAAGTGCTTTTGTTTGTACTAGAGCTCTTTTGTGAAGTGAAACACACTTGAGTAGCATCCAGAAGTTTCACCCAATTCTTTGGCGATCCTGCTACAAAGTGGCAGAGATATTCCTCCAACATACCATTGAACCGCTCCATATGGCCATCAGATTGCGGATGAAAACTTGAGTTGTGACTTAATGTTGTCCTGAGACACTTAAAGAGTTGGGTGCAAAAGTTGCTAGTGAAGCTTGAGTTGCAATCACTAACGATGGCTTTGGGCAGGCCCCAATATTTGACGAATGAGAGAAGAAGAGTCGAGTTGTATCTTCAGGTGATATATATTGTGGGGCTACAATAAAGGTGGATTACTTGGAAAACCGATTCACCACAATCAAGATAGTTGTGAGATCTCCGAAATTGGGCAATCCGCTGATGAAATCCAAGGAATCACTTTCCCAAGGTCTCTTTGGGAAAGCAAGTGGTTCCAAGAGTTCCACTTTTGTAAAGCGGTCTGAATTTTCCTTCTGGCATACTAGACAAGTCCTCACATACTGAGCGACATCATCAGCCATTTAAGGCCAATAATATGCACGGCGAAGTAATGACATGGTGCTTTCTTCATCGAAATAGCCAGCCCACAAAGTATCATGACGTTACGCCAGAAGATTCCTTCGAAGATCTCCCCCTTTAGGAACATAAAGTCGATTCCCTTTCACTTTCAGGAAACCATCTTCCATGTAGAACCGGCATGTCTTTCCCTGTCCTACCAGATCAACCAAATATTGAGCAGCAGGATCCTTGATGAGTAGATCCCGTATCTGGTCTTTTATGGTGGTGGCTACTTCGCTCCCCCTTAGGGTAGCGAGTAGGCACACTGATGCTAGGTTAGCTGTTCGACTGAGTGCATCAGCAACATGATTAGTCTTCCCACTTCGATAATCTAGGTTGAAGTGAAATTCTGCTAGGAGTTCCTGCCAGCTCTCCTGTCGACCATTCAGTTTCGGCTGGGTCATGAACTAGATAACATTTGTGTTGTCTGTCTTGACCACGAACAGCATTCCCGGTAGATAATGCCTCCAAAGGCATAAGTAATGGACAACAGCCAATAATTCTTTCTCGTGGACGGCATAGAACCGCTCTGCATCCTTCAGCTTCCGGCTCACGTACGCTACGGGATGCCCTTCCTATATTAAGACTCCACCAAGAGCATAGTCAGGCGCATCCGTTTGTACCTCAAATGGCATAGCCAAGTCAGGAAGGGCCAAGATGGGCTACTAGACATAGCCGTTTTTAATGCGTTGAAGGACTCTGCTCACTTAGGTCCACAATCCCAAGGCGTGACCTTCTTGAGCAATTTTGTCAATACACTGCGATGAGGGAGTAATTCTTCACAAATCACCGACATAAGTTGCATAGGCCAAGGAACACCCTCAAGGAGTGGATATCCTTGGTCAGCGGCCAATCTGTGATAGCTTGAATCTTTTGTTGATCCATCTTGATCCTCCCTTCTTCAATGACATGTCTGAGGAAGTCAATCTATTTTTTAGCAAAGGAGCACTTGGATAGCTTCGCATATAATTCGTGCTTCCGCAACCGGGCTAGGACTTTTCGCAAGTGCTCCAGGTGTTCTTCTAGTGTTTGGCTATAAACCACAATATCGTCTAGATAGACCACCATGAATTCGTCAATGTACTCTCGGAATACTTGGTTCATCAGGGTGCAAAATGTTGTTGGAGCGTTAGTCAAGCCAAATAGCATAACCATGAAGTCGAATGACCCATATCTTGTCACACAAGTCGTCTTGTGTTCATCACCCTCAGCAATCCGAACTTGCCAATACCCTGTCTTCAGGTCAATTTTTGTGAACACCATCGCACCCCCCAATCTATCGAACAAGTCTGCCATGAGCGGAATAGGATACTCGTTCTTCACAGTGATTTTGTTTAGAGCCCGATAATCCACACAGAGTCGTAGACTATCATCATGTTTCTTTTGGAATAGCACAAGGGACCCATATGGGGACTTGGAGGGCATAATGATCCATGTGTATAGGTTCTCCATCAATTGTCTCCGAAGCTCGGTGAGTTCGGGTTGTGACATTCTATAAGGCTCCCATGCTGGCTTCACACCCCGCACCAACTAAATCTCATGGTCCACAGTGCGCCTAGAAGGAAGTCGCTTTGTCATATCTTGTGGCATGACGTCTTCAAACTCCAGTAGTAGCTCCTTTATGGGTGTAGGAATGGGGCCTGAGGAACGTTATACATCTTCAATGCATAGGGTAGCTAGGAACATAGGTTCATGTCTTTTGACTCCCTTCTTCAACTTCAAGGCCGAGATATTCTCAGCGGCCATTTTTGCGGGCATGCACGGGATAATGCTGGGCTTGGCCCCATTTTCTCCCATCATCAGAAGCATGTTTGCATATGGTACGGGCATGGTGTTGGTTTGCCTCAAGAATTCAAACCCAACTATCAACTCGAAGTCATCTCTGATCACCACGCGCAAGTTGAATTTTCCTTCACAAGGACCTAACTTCACTGGTACTTCTTTGGCTATTCCACCAACTGGCTGAGGAGGTGAGTTGATAGCCTTGGCATGATCTCTGCCCTTTCCTAAAACTATACCAAGGCACTCCACCTGAGTTGAGGCCAAGTAGTTGTGGGAAGCACCCGTGTGTATCATCGCCCGAATGGGCTTGCCATTTACCTTCAGTTCAACGAACATTAAGGTCCTCTCTTGTTTAAGAGGTGTATTCTCATTCGACTTCTTTTTCCCTTTCTTAGTTATTGGTCACATGTCCTTCTTCTTACGGATACCAGCATTGTTTCCCGCTAATGCCTCAGAAATAGAGCCAACAATTTCATTGAAGGCGCCTACTGGTTCGGTCTGCTCCGCATCGTCTGATTCGTCATCCTTACCATCATCAAAATCTTGATGGGCGTTCATCTGTGCTTGTGGGAATTCATTATTCCAATGTGGCATGCTGCAATGACGGCATCCTGAAGGGCGCTTTCTCCCCCGATCAATGTTGTTTGACGCAGCACTATTGCTTCCTGAGGAAGGATCCTTAGATTTGGTTGCACTCCAATCTCCCCCACTTCTGTTAGAGCCACTATTGCTAGGCTGGCCCCTTTTATATCCTGCTCGGACAGGCGGTAGAGGCCTATCCTTTCGAGCTTCCACTTGATAGTCCCCAAGGAATTCCGCTGCTTGTATCGCCTTGGGTAGGGTATCTACCATTTGTCTTTGTTGCTCCATACGGGCATAAGGTTTTAACCCTTCCAGGAATCTGAAGAGTTTGTCTTTGTCCCCCATGTCACGTATGTTCATCATGAGTGCAGAGAATTCACGCACGTAATCCCGCACTGATTTGGTCGTGCGGAGCTCCCGTGAGTTTCTCCTTGCATTGTACTCAACATTTTCGGGGAATAACTGTAGGCGTATGGTTGCCTTCAGTTATGCCCATTTCTCCAGAGCATCTTCACCGGCCCTGATGGCTTCGTACTTCACCCGCCACTAGAGTTTAGCATCACACTGAAGATACATGGCAGAAGTTTCTACCTTCTTAGCTTCTTCTACGCCTCCCACGGCATCGAAGTAATGCTCGATGTCGAAGATGAATTTTTCCACTGCTTTAGCATTGCGAGCTCCACTATACGGCTTTGGCTCAGGAATTTTCAGTTTTTGTGCCATGGGAGCGAGGTTCACAGCACCCCCAATTTGGTTTCCACCTCCTCGAAATAGGCCTTGTAAAGCAGCATTGACAACATTGAGCTGGCCTGTCAAGTTGTCAATAGTTTGTTGCATGGAAGTCACCTTGTCTGCCTCTTATGCTATGTAGCTAAATCCTCGGCACGCTCCTGTTGGAGGCCCTTGAATTTACCAAAAATTGTGACTGTCTCTGTGGCTAACGTTTGCCGGTCTCCTTTAGAGTCGCGACTGATGTTTTCTATGTCAACTTCGGCCTGGAGCATTCTTCGGTCCAGGTCGTCCAACCTTTGCACTAAGTTAGTTCTTAGTTCAGGAACCGTATCCATGATGGGTCGTAATACGTCAACCGTCTCTTCAAGGGCCGCAATGCGGTCCCCATGATTCACCATGATCAGAAATAGTGGTAATGGCAATGGGATCCCTCATCCAATTTTGAAGCTATGCTCTGATACCAACTATTACGCGGAGCCTTCCTAAGATTCCTTGGAAGGGCAACGTAAGGCTAAGCAACTGATGTCAGGGCAGTTGTTGTCCTCTAACTGAGGTCCTCTCCGTACGCTAGACGAGATTGTTAATGATGTACGGGAAAACCAATGTCAAGAGAAATTAAGGGAACATAAATGAGAATTGGAAAAAAGCTTGATTGCATTAATGAAAGCTATTACAAAAAGGTAACACGGTGTCAAGGGGGAGAGACACCAGTATAGAGAATTGTTTGCTTGCTAGAAAGTTTTGAATGCTTGATCCCCCCTAATAATGCTTAAAAAAATAAACCAAAGTTACAAGAATTGACCTAAATAAGCTAGAGAATCATAATGGAAATACATGGAATAAAACTACTCTATATTTACAATGAAAAGGACTTAGTTTTTTACAAGGTAGAAACAGGTATGTTGTCAGCAACTTTGTCTTTAGCATCACGATCTGCGCGCGCGGCATTGTCTAGGCGCATGGCAATGTTGGCAGCTGCCTGCGGCTTGGCGCTGGCGAGGATATCGGTGGGGCGGCAGAGGCACATGCGCCCTTGTCACATGGCGCGGCCAAGAACACGGGGCCGTCTGTGGTGCTATGCATTGGGAGGCTTGCCAGGATGCCACGGGGCGCGTCCAAGAGGTCATGAGGCATGGCTGGAAAGTCGCCCATGACATTCTCCCCCACCTAAGTTGCTGATGTCCTCGGCGCCTTACTTGTAAGATAATCTTCAATTAGGATCTTGTAGGCTTTGAGGTTTTTCCCCCTCTCCCAAGTATTCTCCTCTGCATCACAACCCTGCCATTTCACAAAAACTCTTTGTGATCCTTCCTTGAGGCGTGAATCACACGATCATCAAGTATGGCTTCAGCACGCCTTTTCCCAGTTGGATTGGGGCCTCGAATACTGGGTATTGTGAGTTTGATCCATGAAGGGTCCTCCGTATCTTCCCGAAAAGGTTTCAGAAGGCTGACATGGAAGACGGGTGGATTTTCTACCACGCTGGGGTATCCACCCGGTATGCAACTTTCCCAATGCGCCTTTCAATGGACAAGGGCCCAATGTATTTTTGCAATAGGCGAGGTTCATGGACCCCTGCAAACAAGTACCGATTTGGGATTTTTGACCATCACTTTGTCTCCTACTTGGTATTTAACAAAACAACGATTTTGATTGGCATGCCTCTTCATCCGCTTTTGGGCTTTGACCAGATAGCTCCGCACTATCTCCAAAGTTCTCTTCCATTATTTTGAGAAGCTAGCAGCTCGAGGATATTTTGACATGTTTGGTGCATTCACAGTGAGTGGGAGTAGCGATTGCTACCCGGTAACAATTTCGAAAGCGTTTTTATTTGTACTAGAGCTCTTTTGTGAATTGAAACACACTTGAGCAGCATCCAAAAGCTTCACCCAATTCTTCTGCGGTCATGTTACAAAGTGGAAGAGATAATCCTCCAATATACTGTCGGGCCTCCTTTTTTCCTCTCCTTTCGGATTAGTCAGGGTTCTTGACATTATTGGGACAACTCATTTCCTTTTGGGAAAAGGGAGGTAAGGAATTTGAAGTGTCGCCACCTAACGAATTAAGGTGTGTTAGGGAACCTATTATGGGTCATTTATAACACTAATTGTATAACCTGAGATTGGGTAAGGGCTTGAAGTTACTTCATGGGGATGGTGTTAGGCACCCCTTCGAAGTCCACAACTGTGGGTCCTAGCCAAACTTACTTTGTGAATTAATCAAGTACCAATAAGCAATCTAAGCACAGATATGTAAACAAGTAAAGGTTTTAACAGATTAGCAGTCTAAGCACACATATGTAAATGGGTGAAAGGGGTCCAAAGTTATTTATCCTATAGGATCATATCCATGCAATGCCCGGTAATCACTCCTCGATGAGGGGCTACACGTTGCATTAGCGTACGGGTCATCATATCCTTATCTACCCATTATCCCACCCTTTAGCGGTTATTAAGAGAGTTTTTATTTAATGATCTCTAAGTGTGATGTTACCTGTCCCTTCCTTGTGGTCCTGGAGGAATTTAGGACCTCTAAATCTGGGCAGTTCTAGACAACCCCTAAGGCATTTAAAAGGGAAAATTCTAGGCGACAAGCAAATAAAATTTAGGACCAACAGATAAATGAAACAAGCAGTTAAGAGGCTCATGTTTACCTCCACATGTAATGCAAATAAACAGCACGTCTCAAACATAAATGTAGGCAGATTTTAGATGAATCTTGTGACAGGATGTCTAGGTGAACATTAATACAAAAAATAGGCAGTACTTGTTCAAAACTCAGTGACAGAGCCCTAATAGTTTGCCTACTGTTTTAAGACCTGTAATACTAAGCAGTAAACACGATCAAACACAGTTTTCAAATTTATACTGAGATTAATTACTTGAGGCTTGCCTAGGCGTGGGACTATGCATAACAACAATTACAAGTTATTTTAAACAGTGTTGAAGTTATTCAACCTACAAACATGCCGTTCTAGGTAATACAAGATTTCAAAGAGAGTTCGTGCCAGTTTTTATTCAGAAGAACGACATCTATATGTGGGACTGCTTTTTACACCTTTTCATGGTCAGTTTCTTATTATAATTAGATTAGGCGTATTTAAACAAATGCAAACAATATCCCTTAGAACAAGGTATCTAAATGCATAGAGGAGTGACAGATTTTTTGTTAAAGTTACTCGTTAATCCTAGTAGAAGGATTTCTAAGTGAGAAGTGCTTATGCAAAATTAGAGCATGGATTAATGACATGTGATATGCTGAAGCAGTAGATGTGAAACCCTAAGAACAGGATATCTGATGCATGTTTGGCATGATTTGGATGAACACATTGATCCTAAGTCATGGATTCTAATGCAAATACACAGAATATAAAGCCTAAAGCATGCTTTCTACCCGATAATATCAACAATATTATATGGCTACCCTCCCATTTTCACTAGCCACCCCAATATCTGTTTACAAATAATTGTTACAGACCGATGGCTGAATGAATTACATAACCGAAAAGGAAATTTAAACTATAAGGAGCCTGAAATAGGCCTAAGGCAAACCTGGTAAGGCCAAGCCTTCAATGATCTCAAATGCCAAAGGATTTCATAGCCAATTTCATGTCCATGTGTGTCATAGTTCCCTAAGGACCTCAAGGATCCCGGGCAGTGCTCACACCTAGACTTTCATAACAAGAATTAAGTGAGTGTAGTGTGGAAGGGCCAGCTTCAGTGTGTCAAAATTTAGAGGGATCTCAAAAGAAAACCAAGGCAGTCACGCACTGGAGGAGCAGAACCTAGGGACTTAAGAGTAGAGTGAGAGAACTTGACATAGTTTTGAAAAAAAAAATGTTTTGACAAGAGAAACAATACTGAACTGATTCAAGAAGTAAAGGAGTATTTTGAAAATGAACTAATTAGTAGCAAAACAACTTGAAAACAATGTAAGCATTTTTTGAAAATTCAGCAAACAGCCTGATTGGCTACAGAACAAACAAGTCGAGCACTAATAATAACATAGTTCACACAGGGGTATTGGGAATTGGGGACATATACAACACACATAGTGAAACATGTAACAGCAGAAACACAAAAGCTTCTCAAGAGTTTATAGGATTAAGGAATTGGTCATACAACCAATGGTACAGACATCAGAACAGACAGGTGAGAACATAGTCATACTAGAAGAAATTAAACACGGGATCAGAATTACCTAGAGATATTAGATGACTTAGCAAAGCAGGTTAATACCGGAATCTAGATAAACAGATAAGCAAACAATCAAACATGCTGACATACATGGAGAAAAGTCGGAATGAAGCATGCTAGAGAAAGCAACATGCAAATCCTTGGACATGTTAATCATAAGTTGAATAGGACAGAACTCATACATGCTAAGTGAAACAATGATTTAATCATACAAACTACACATTAAACAACCAAATAGTAAGCATGAGCAAGACTGGAAATCATTGAATTGAAGCAATAACCATAGAGTTTTTGGATTTGAAATTGAATCAGGACATACCAGTTAGGGAGAGCAAGCACAAAGTATAGAGCAGGTACAGTGCAATAACTAGCCTTGGCTTACATCCATCTAGTTCAGCAAGAGTAGCAAGTAACAAGAAAGAGCAGAGAGCTTTTAAGTGTAAGAGAGAATTATTGAACTCATGTTCGTCTCCGGAAGTGAGAATAGAGGAGAGTATATATAGCAGTTGAGAGCTAGAAAAAATAAGGTAAAGAAGCAATCATGTAGCAATTAGGGAAATCCACAGATACAGTCATACACGAAATCAGCAAAGTTTCCTTTAATTAAGGGGTAACTTGTTAACGGTAAAGAGTAGGGTAATATTTAAGGAAAGAAATCAAATAAATTTAGGTACGGAGTAGGTAATTAGGGTTAAATACACAAGAGTTTAATTAAGGAAACAAGTAGTAAGAATCGTTAAATATCATAGTTAGTCAGAAAATAAGGCAAGAAATAATTAAAGGTTATGAAAAATAGGAAATAACCGGAAATTAGCATACAGGTATTACCATAAAAAATTAATGAATTAAAGACTCGAAATAATACTGATTTTAAGGACAATAACATATGTTTCCATGAATAAGCAGATAAGCCAAGCATAAACAAAAAGGATCGAATCTGGAACCCTAATAGAGACATACTAGGGTAAAATCACTAGGTATTCAAATTAGATGAAGGAGAAATAATATGAATCAAAGTACAGAACTAAATCATGTAGAAAATAACACGGATCGACTCAGAATCCAAACACAGTGTCAAAAAATTAGGGGTTTTAGCATAAGCTAGTTAGGGTTAGGGAGAAACTCAACAAAATCAGTCGAAACACATAAGAATCAGAGAATTAAACACTTAAAATCATAAATCATTTTGAAGAAAAGATTTTCAGGAAACCCTAGTTAGGAAAAGAAACAAAAAGACACTTGAAAATCAGAAGGTTTTTCATAAAAATAAGCTAAAATAGTTCGATTCGTCTCAGATTTGTACAGATCTGAGAAGTTCAAGAGATGAAAGTAGGTTTTCGTAAAAATAATGCAGAGATGAAGATATCGGCTTAGAACCCCATAGGTTTAGGCAAAAATAGAAAGATCTTACTCAAAATCGAGCCATGGCGGCCTCAAACAGGCCAAAGATGTGAGTGAACTGACCCTTGTCCCTTGAGGGCCTTAGAGACAGTAATATCGGCGTAAGAGAGCCATGAGAGGCCTGAGGGTGGTGAGGGACCACTATGGTTGACGGTGGAAAGTGACGGCGAGGTGAGATTTAGGGTTAGGGTCTCAGAGAATTTGAGAGAGAAGGAGAAGGGGTGACGGGGGAGTGAGGAGGAGAATGAGGGGTTTAGGAGTAGGCGATTTAGGTTAATTAAGGAAGGGGTTAATCTGGGTCGTTGATCAAAAATGACAACGGCCAAGATTCCAGAAGAGCTGGGTCAGGTTAGCTAGGATTTGGGCCGGGGTTATATTGGGTTGGTTTATAAGGATTTGGGCTGAATTAATTTAGGCTAGAACTAAAATAAAATGGCTATTTGTTAAATACCCCAACTAAATTAATTAAAATAATTTTTTAAATAATTACTAATTATAAAAATGAATTTCATGCATAGAAATGTTTTAAAATGATTATTTAGTATCTAACTTCTGGTAAAATAATGCAAAAGTTGTGTGCATGGGCTATAATTGCAAAGTTATTGCGATTGTAGCCAAAAGATGCCAAATTGGCTATTTATAAAATAATTTACACTTAATAAGACCATAAATAGTAATATTAAATCAAGAAATATTTTCAAATTATTTGTGATGCAATTTTTGTAATTATTTATTGAAAATAAAATACTGGGCAAATTAATAAAAATGTAGAAATTGTGGAAAAATAGAAATTGATACTAATGCATGATTTTGAAGACATATATGCAATTTTAAAAATTATTTTGAAAAAATTAGGTATCAACATTTGCCCCTCTTTACCCGGAAAGGATGAAAGAGTTGTCGGGTAAAGACATGATGGCCAATTTTGACCGAGCGAAATTGTTTGAGGGATTTAGGCCGCACTCTGGCTTCTGAGCTGCCTACATATCCCTGGTTTTATAGGAATCAGGCCATGTGTAGTTCTGGATTCATCGGCGAAATATATCGGTGAAGTCAATGCAAGAATGGACGCAACATCTAGGGATAGGTGAATGAATGGTTCACGAGAGAGGTCAAGTTTGATATAGATGAAAGAACTACAGCAGGATCGCTCCTACTGGGATAGCAGTTGCTTGTCGGGTCACCTGCAAACGAAGATGCTACAAGCGTATATTGTGCAGAAATTTAAACATGATGCAGGTTCTCTTCAGACCATGAGAATTGTCTTTGGACGGTTGAGGATGACGTCCTTAGGCCATGATGTCCTAGGCCATGAATTTTTCAGTGCGGGATTCGCAGGGCATGAAATGGTGTTCTCGGGCCATGAAGATGGTGCCTCTGAACTATGACACCTTTGAAAAATGATATGGAAGTCGAGAGAGATCCTCAGGCCATGACATGGTGTTTTCCGGCTATGAGGATGATGCCTTTAGACTATGATGCCTTTGCACAGATTGGCGATATTTCAGCCCATGAGATGCAATAATATGATGTCAACAAGACAAGGATTAGTCTTGTGAAGTGGAGGGCAGATCTTAGCCTGAAAGAAGAGCAAAATAGATAATGTCGGAGAGACAGCGCTTAGTCTCGGCGAAAGAATGTAAATTGGAGGCAGAGCTTAGCCTCATGCAGGTATGGAGACAGAGCTTAGTCTCATGCAAATGAAGGCAGAGATTAGCCTTATACAGATGGAGGTAGAGCTTAGCCTCATGCAGGTATGGAGACAGAGCTTAGTCTCATGCAAATGAAGGCAGAGATTAGCCTTATACAGATGGAGGTAGAGCTTAGCCTCATGCAGGTATGGAGACAGAGCTTAGTCTCATGCAAATGAAGGCAGAGATTAGCCTTATACAGATGGAGGTAGAGCTTAGCCTCATGCAGGATGCGGAGGTAGAGCTTAACCTCATGCAAGATGCGGGACAGACCTTAGTCCCATGCAAAAGAAGGCAGAGACTAGCCTTGTGCGAATGCGGAGGTGGAGCTTAACCTCATGCAAGATGAAGGCAGAGATTAGCCTTATGCATGGTGAAGTCAGCGATTAGCCTTATGCAGATGAAGGCAGAGATTAGCCTTATGCAAGGTGAAGGCAGTGATTAGCCTTATGTAGATGAAGGCAGAGATAAGCCTTATGCAAGGTGAAGGCAGAGATTATCCTTATGCAAATGAAGGCAGAGCTTAGCCTTATACAAATGAAGGCAGAGATTAGCCTTATGCAGATGAAGGCAGAGATTAGCCTCATGCAGATGAAGGCAGAGCTTAGCCTTATGCAAATGAAGGAAGATATTAGCCTTATGCAGATGAAGGCAGAGATTAGCCTCATGCAAGGTAAAGGCCGAGATTAGCCATATGCAGATGAAGGCAGATATTAGCCTTATGCAAATGGAGGCAGATCTTAGACTCATGCCAAGGAAGGCAGTGTTTAGCATTATGCAGAAAGTAGAATGAATAGAAGATAGTAGCAGAATTTCTTAGCTGGTAGCAGCTTTCGATAACGCGATTGTTGTGAGGATTGTGACTTTGCGGCATGTCTATCCTTTGTCCCTGCATCCAAAGAAAAATTGTGAGTTTGATAGATGGGGGAGGTTGATTTGTGTCCCCGATGGCCTTGCTTGTCCTGCTTTGCTTGGTCTAATGATCTTGTTTGCATCATTGAGGTAGCGTTTGGATAAACAGATTCACCTTACAAGCGATCATGCATAGCTTTGTAAAGACATAGTAAAAATGTACTTTAAGAATTTTTATATGAATCGGCAATCATGAAAAAGTGTGAGACATTGCAACCTCTTTTGCTATGGAATTTTGAGGGTCCTTCTCAAAATTCTACCCTAGTTAGATGGATTGACATCTCTGACTGTTGCACATGTTGTGATCGGCTGAACTTGCTTCGGAATTTTTAGGTTCCTCCTCAAAATTCTTCTCCAGTTTCCAATTGTGGGGGAAATAAGATTTTTATTGAATTGTGACCGAACCCACAGGGCTGCCTACGTATCCCCTCTTAAACAGGAATCAGGTCGAGCGTAGTTCAATTTACATCATTTGAGAAAAGTATAAAGAGTTACACATAGTATCGCTTGACTGCATCCGAATTGATCGGTTTTGGCCAGATACTCCGTCCATTTCTGCAAGTATGAGAGATCCTCCTGTCAATACCCTGTGAACCATGTATGGACCCTGCCAGTTGGGAGAGAATTTCCCTTTGGCTTCATCTTGATGCGGGAAGATCTTCTTTAACACCAGCTGCCCCGGTGTGAACTGTCTAGGCTTGACTCTTTTGTTGAAGCCTCTGGACATTCTGTTCTGATAAAGTTGTCCGTCACACACGGCATTCATTCTTTTCCTATCTATGAGGGCTAGTTGTCATAACGGCTCCTTATCTATTCTGCGTCGCTGAGCTCAGCTTCTTGTAGGATTCTCAAGGAAGGAATCTCCACTTCGGCAGGAATAACAACTTATGTACCATAAACCAGTAAGTAAGGAGTTGCCCTGGTTGATGTGCAGACTGTGAGGCAGTATACCAATAAGACAAATGACAGTTTTTTGGGCCACTGTTTGTGATTTTCTACCATCTTTCTCAGTATCTTCTTGATATTCTTGTTGGCGGCCTCAACAGCTCCATTCATCTGAGGTCTGTACGTTGTGGAATTATTGTACTTGATTTTGAACGTCTCGCACATGGCCTTCATTAGGTCACTGTTGATATTGGAAGCATTGTCTGTGATAATTGATTCTGGAACTCTGAACCAACAAACAATCCGGTAGTGGACAAAGTCTGCCACGACTTTCTTAGTCACTGCTTTGTAAGATGCTGCTTCGGCACATTTTATGAAGTAATCAATAGCTACCAAGATGAACCTGTTCCCATTTGAGGCTGTGGGCTCGATCGGACCGATGACGTCCATTCCCCAGGTGGCGAATGGCCAAGGTGAACTAGTTGCATTGAGCTCATTCGGTGGTAATTTTATCATATCTACATGTACGTAACATTGGTAGCATTTCCGAACATACTGGATGCAATCCGTTTCCATGGTCATCCAGAAATAACCAGCTCTAAGTATCTTTTCTGCCAAGACAAAACCATTCATATGTCGGCCGCAGGTCCCAGCATGTATTTCTTCAAGTAGCTTAGAAGCTTCCTTTGCATCAACACTTCTCAGTAGTCCCAAGTCGGGAGTTCTCCTGTATAGGGTTCCTCCACTATGAAAGAAACTGTTGGACAACCTCCGAAGCGTACGTTTCTGTGTATGATTCGCATGCTCTGGGTGCTTCCCTTTTGCCAAGTATTCCTTGATGTCATGGAACCAAGGCTTCCCGTCCGCTTCCTCTTCAACATGGGCGCAATATGTTGGCTGGCTATGGATCTTCACTAGAATAGAATTAATGAAGTTTTTATCCGGATGTTGTATCATGGATGATAATGTGGCCAGTGCATCGGCAAACTTGTTTTGAATTCTGGGGACGTGCCGAAATTCTGTCTTTGTGAACCTTTTTCTCAATTCCTGCACATAGTGCAAATATGTCAATATCTTGGAATTCTTGGTGGCCCATTCTCCTTATACTTGGTGTATAAGCAAATCTGAATCGCTGATTACCAGAAGCTCTTGAATATTCATGTTGATGGCCATGTTGAGTCTAGTATGCAAGCTTCATACTCTACCATGTTGTTGGTTCAAGGAAATCTGAGTTTGGCAGATACCGGATAGTGTTGGCCAATTTTCGATACCAAAACAGCTCCAATGCCGACTCTTTTGAAATTTACCACTCCATCAAAGAACATCCTCCAACCATCGTAGGATTCAGTAATGTCAATACCTCTTCATCGGGAAAATACATTTTCAAGGGTTCGTATTCTCCTCCTATAGGATTTTCTGCAAGATGATCTGCCAATGCCTGTCCCTTGACTGCTTTCTGAGTCACATAGATGATGTCGAACTCACTCAGTAGGATTTTCCACTTAGCCAGCTTGCCAATGGGCATGGGTTTCTGGAAGATATACTTCAAGGGATCCATCCTTGATATGAGATATGTTGTGTACGCACAGAAGTAGTGTCTCAGCTTCTGAGCGACCCACGTTAGAGTGTAACAGGTACGTTCCAGTAGAGAATATTGTGCCTCATATGGAGTGAAATTCTTACTCAGATAACAGATAGCCTGTTCCTTTCTCTATGTCGCGTCATGCTGCCCCAGAACGTAGCTGAAAGCTCCATCTAGTACTGCAAGGTAGAGTAATAAGGGTCTACCTGGCTCTGGCAGAACCAAAACCGGTGGCGTCGGTAGGTACTCCTTGATTCTGTCAAAGGCCCTTTGACAACCCTCGGTCCATTTGGTTGCAATGTTTCTCTTTAACATCTTGAAGATTGGTTCACATATGACTGTGGACTGGGCTATGAACCGTCTGATGTAATTTAGCCATCCCAGAAAACTCATTACATCCTTCTTGTTCTTCGGTGGTGGCAGCTCCTGTATGGCTTTGACTTTTGATGGATCCAGTTCTATTCCTCGGCGGCTGACGATGAGCCCAGGCAATTTTCCGGCAGGAACTCCGAATGCACACTTTGCAGGGTTTAATTTCAAGCTGTATTTCTACAATTTGTTGAAGAACTTCCTCAAACCTACTATATGATTTGTGGGTTTCTTGGACTTGGTGATGACGTCGTCCACATATACCTCGATCTCCTTATGTATAATGTCATGGAAGATGGTAGTCATAGCCCTCATGTAAGTGGTCCCAGCATTCTTTAGGCCGAATTTCATCATCTTATAACAGTATACTCCCCACAGCGTGATGAAAGCCGTTTTCTCAGCGTCCTCCTCGTCCTTCCAGATCTGATGGTAACCGGCGAAGCAATCCACAAATGACTGGAGCTAATGTTTGGCACAATTGTCGATTAGGATGTGTATGTTTGGAAGGGGGAAATCATCTTTTGGACTGGTTCGGTTGAGATCCCGATAATCGATGCAAACCCTTACTTTTCCATCTTTCTTTGGAACTGGCACGATGTTGGCTAACCATGTTGGGTATTCAACCACCCTGAGGACCTGGGCGTTGATTTGTTTGGTGAGTTCCTCCTTGATTTTCAAATTCATGTCAGGCTTGAACTTCCGGAGCTTCGGCTTCACTGGTGGGCACATTGGATTGGTGGGAAACTTATGAGCCACGATAGATGTACTTAGTCCGGTCATATCATCGTACGAACATGCAAATACGTCTTCATTCTCCTTCAAGAATTGTGTATACTCTTCTTTCTCTAGCGGTGACAGGTGGATGCTGATGCGGGTTTCTTTGACAGTCTCTGAATCTCCCAAGTTGATTACCTTGGTCTCGTCCAGATTGGACTTAGTCTTGTTCTCAAAGTCCTCTACTTCCTTGATGTTTTCCTCGGGTATGATATCTTCTTCTTCTGAATCACTATCCTTTTGTTGCGTTGTCTCATTGCATGTCACAGTCATTGGTTCATCAAGACAGGAAATAGTAATGATGTATAGGTAAAAGTATAAGGAAAAAAAGAAAGGATAATAAATACCGATTCATTAAAACATAAAAGTGATTTTCAATAATAACGTTTTGGAACATTGGTAAATTTTATTTAAAACGGAATGCAAGAAAGAGAAATCGTTTTCTTTGGAAAGCAAAAATAAACAATGTTGTTCAGCCTTGCTACCCCGGGACTCGTCGGGCCCTGGATGGTCTGACAGTCTAGTTTCTATGGAAAAATCCCTTGCTCACAACTTGGATGGTAGGGCCTTCCTCCTCCTCCTCCTCAATGATGACACAACAATCCATATCCTCGTCTTCCAAGAATAAGCTCATTAAGGCTGCTAATGCTTGCTCCTCCTCTGGTTCCCCTATGACGTCGGCTTGCCAGAAAGTCTATTCCAGATGCGGTATGGGCTGCTTCAATGGATAATAAGGACTGTGTCATGGTGGCGTCCAGTCATAGTACTCTTGCCAAGTGTACTGGTAGCCCAGGCCAAAGGTAGTGTCGTGGCGCTTTAGCCATATTGGCTTGGAAATGCCTTGAAGATTCTTACCGAGACCCTTGTCGGGTTCGTATCCGCTCCAATTCATTATGCTTTCAATCTTACTACTCCACCACTTATCCTTGTCTATTGCATTGACCCGTTCGATGTGGTGGTAAGTTTCTCCACCAAGCCTTCTTCTAGCTTCAATTACCGGGATAGTCTAGCGGCTGTAGATGGGGTTGCTCCCATCCCCATGGATAATGACTTCCTGATGGTTCCACTCAAATTTTACCGCCTGATGCAAAGTTATGGCCACAGCCCCAGCGGCATGTATCCATGGTCGTCCTAGTGACATATTATAGGACGCGGATATATCTAACACCTGAAATTCAACCTCAAACCATGTAAGCCTTATCTGCAAATAGAGAATGATTTCTCCAATGGTGGACCTTTGAGACCCATCTAAAGCCTTTACATTCATGGATCCTTCTCGTATTTCGTACAGTCCCTTGCCCAGGTTTTTTAGAGTTGTCAATGGGCAAATGTTAAGGCTGGACCCTCCATCAATCAAAACCTTGGTAATGAAGTAATCTTCACATTGCATGATAATGTGCAGTGCCCTGTTGTGAATCAATCCTTCAGGTGGTAGTTCATCCTCGTGGAAAGTAATCTTGTGACTTTCTAATACATGCCCCACCATGTTAGCCATTTCTCCGCTTGTGATGTTGTTAGGCACAAAAGATTCATTCAATACTTTATTCAGAGCACTCATATGTTCTTCCGAATTCTGCAGCAATGATAATATGGATATCTGGGTCGGAGTCTTATTCAGATGATCTATGACCAAGTATTCCCTGGCTTGTACCTTCCTCCAGAGGTCATCTGGTCCTGTCTTAATGATGGGAGGCCTGTTAGAAGTCTGCTTGTTGGACTCTCCCAAGTGTTCGGGTGTAGACCCTTCCAGTCCTGGTCATCCCCTGTGCAGCACCAGCTTCTTCTACCTTGACCTTTCCTTTCCTTCTAGCTTCAGCTACGTAATCCCAGCGCACGGCATTAGCGTTGAAAGGCGACGTAGTCAATATTGTCACTGTAATTGGTGTGGCTACCTTTACTTCGAATGGGATAGGAATCACTACAGGTGGTGCTATTTCAACCTCGAATGGTGCTGGCATATCTATAGGCGATGATACCTCAAACTCGAATGGGACTGATGTAATCACCTCAACCTCTCCTGACGGCTGTATCTGCACTATGATGGGATTGAGAGTAACCACCGGTTTCTTGGGATCGTCACCTTCTTTGATCAACCCGATTGACCGCTCTGGGTCCCATGCTTCATCGATTTCTATCATATTGACGCCTTCACCGCTATGATATGGGAGGGGGTTATTGCGAACATTAGGAGCAGCTTCCTTAGCTTGAATGATTTTGTTGTCGATCAGAGCCTGGATCTTATCCTTCAACAAGCGGCATTCATCGATGGTATGTCCCTTCATGTCGGAAGGGTATGCACAGGTTTTGTTTGGATTGACCCGTTGGGATGGATTCTTTGCGGCTACAGCAGGGATGGGAGTGATGTAACCAGCATCTTTTAGCCTTTCATACAGCTGGTCAATGGGCTCGGCAATGGCGGTATACTGTTTGGGTGGCCTGCAGTCAAAGTTTGGCCGAGGTCTTGGGAAGTTTTGGCGAGCTGGAGGTGACTAAAAGTGAGACGGTTGGGAATTGTATGTGTGATAGGCAGTGGCTGGTTGGGAATATCTTGGAGATGTGGGTTGATATGTAGGTGGAGGTTCTTGGTATGCAAGTGGAGAGGTTCGATATGTTAGTGGAGATTTGGGCCCCTGTGAAATCATTACCGCTCCTACGTCTTTCTTCTTGGATATGCCACCGGACTAAAGTGCTTTGTTGGTATCTTGTAATGCTTCAAAGTTTGTGACCATCCCACTCTTGATGCCTTCTTCAATACTTTCACCCTACTTGATGATGTCAGAGAACTTGTGATTTTCAATTACCATCAGTCTTTCATAATATTGCGGGTCCTGTGCCCTGACGAAGAATTTGTTCATTTGCTTCGTCTAGTGCATGCCTCACTTTGGCCGCTTCCGACCTCCAATGAATTTCATACTCGCAAAAGGTTTTAGTGGGTTTCTTCTTGAGATTCTGGATGTAAAGTATGTCTGGTGCATTTTCTGTGTTGAAGCTGAATCGGTCCATGAAATCCGAGGCCATACTCACCTAATTAGTCCACTTCTTGGGGTCCTGGCTGATGTACCAAGACAAAGAATCCCCTGTGAGGCTTCTCATGAACAATTTCATCCGGATCTTTTCATCTCTTCCAACTCCGACCAGTTTGTTAGAATAGGTCCTCAAATGGACCCTGGGATCACCAGTACCATCGAACATCTCGAACTTGGGAGGTTTGTAACCCTCCGGTATTTCTACGTCAGGCTGTATATAGAGATCTTTATAGTTCAATCCTTTGATCCACTTACCTCCGTCCATGCCTTGAACTCGGCTAGTAAATTTCTTGAGTTCTTCGGCCAAGTTCATGATAAGCATATCCTTCTTACTGGATTCCGGTGTGCAAGATATGGGTTGAGTGGAGTGAGGTAGAGTCTCCTCGTATATGGGGTTATTCTGGTGGCCTAGTGCCTGAGCATAGAGCTGATCGTTGGTGGAGTTTTCTGGTTCAGGAATGATGGGTGGGGTGTTTCGGGGAGTGCGGCAGGTGTTTTGTTTGTATTGTGGTGGGATGGTTTGATTTTGCGGTGGAGTTAAATAGTTGTGCGTTGCAGGACGATTCTGTTTATTGGGGGTATTTTGAGGTGGTGCGGGGTTTTGAGTGTTCGGGTGGCTGACATCCGGAACACTAAGTGATAAGGACAATTTCTCTAGGTTCCGAACATGTTCAAGTTCCCCTTGAAGTTTCAGTAGCCTTTGTTCAAGTTGCGACACAGCATCATTCTAGACTTGAGTACCCCGACTGTCAAAAGCTTTTGCATGTTCAACTGGTTGTGTTTTCCTTTCTGATGTTATGCAAGTCTTCCATCTTAACCTTGACTTTGCCTTTAGGTGGACTAGGAGGAGGAGAAGGTGGAGGGCCCCTGGATCTTGTATGGTATGTTGATGATGCCAGAATGCACGAACCAACCTTTGAGGAAGGGGAATAATCAAAAGAAATAAAATAAAAACAAAAGGTAATGAGTCAGTGAGGATCATGATAAAATATTTGCAGTATTTAAACATATATTGCAGAATTGTAAACGCGCATCCCAAATTTGGGAGCCTCGTTGTTCCCGAGGTAGGCCTAGCGACAAGTTGGTTTGGAGAACTTAGATATCAAAATGCATCATTTCATTAATGTAAATAAATGAATCCCAAAACGATACTAAAATAACAAATAGGAAATAAGTCACTAATGGCACTCGGCCTTATTACATTTATGAAAGCAAAAGGTAAATCTAGCCTATTTTGTCCCATAATGACCTTCCCCAGATTCGATATTCTTGATTCAATCAAACAAGTTCCCCAGCTCGCGCAGTCCCAGCAGCAAGTACGCTCTATCCAGGTGTCCTCCTTCATTCCCCTCAGCGTTCTGGCAAATCCTCGATCCTTTTGATGACTTTGCCTTCTAACTCCACTATACCTCACTTCAGATATTCCATCTTCCTATTGGAGAGGACAGCCATCTCTTTCCATTCCTCGATCATCCTCTTGTTGGTCTCATGTATTTCCTGGTGCTCATTCTCGAAATAGCGGATCCTTTTGCACAGCCGTTTGTACTTGACCTGAGCCTCGACATCCTCGTCTATGATTCTATTGCCTAGGCTGATTCCCGACCTCACTATCCTGTCCAAGTTGTCTTCCAGCCATGCCTGGTAGAAAGGTGCACATCCTGCATGGTACCTGTCTAGTTCAATAGTATTATTCTCTATGATGATTTTGCAGTGCCACATGTGTTGAGCTTGGCACTTGTAGGGGACGTCGTCGTCTTGGAAATCCACACTGAAGTGACCCATCTTGGAAACCCTTGGTACAACTTGTTTTCTGCATGCTTGCCTGCCTCATGACTCGGAAGGAACATAGGGATATATACCTCTCAACCCGATCAGCACTAAGTATAGTGCATCCCTGGATCTGATGATAAATTCGTCCGTCGGGAACCACTCGAACATCCATTGCACATTTTCCTCGGTCAGATTTTCAAAGAATTCCACCCATTCCTTGGCGGTTTCTGCTGAGCAAATCTGTCTGGAATGTAAGTCATCCGCTTGGGGTGATGGAAAGCAATGTGATCATTCCAAGCCCTTCGCAAAAGTTCTTGGCGATATTGGCCCTTTTGAAGGTGTTCCAGGAAGCATAACTGCAGCAACAGGTTGCAACCCTCAAAATGTTTAACTCCTCTTTGAAAATGTTCCAAGGCTCGGTAAATATCAGCTAAGATCATAGTGACAATGCTGAAGGTTTGCCCATCGATCCCTTCCATCAAGGCCTTGGTTACCACGACTAGCCTGGTATGAATCATTTCCTTCTCTGTCGGGAACACTATCAAGCCCAAAAAACATACAATAAACACGAATACTCTGCGGTGGATGTGACCCAGAGACGTGATGGAAAACTCATCATGATAGGTACGGTATGATTTGTTGTGACCGTATCTTTCATACAAGTACTCAAAAGGTATGTAAGATAATTTCAAACACTCCAATTCAGCATTCTTCTTCAACCCCATCATTTTCAGAAAACATTTGCCCGTGCGATTCTCAGATACCAACAGCCTAGGGCTTTCCCAAGCTATCACACCCAGTCCTCATATTTCTTCTAAGAGCGGCGTCATTTCAATGTTCCCAAATCGGAATACAGCTCTTTCACTATCCCAAAACAAAGTGGCAGCCTCAATCAACATATTATTTGGCTGGATGTCCAGAAGAGAAGGTAAATTGCCCAGATGCTTCCTCACGTGCTTCTTATCACTTGAAGGAAGGTCTTCCCACCAGTCTAGGAGCATTGGTGGGATATTGCTGACCATATCGAATCTGGGGACCTCGTGCCTCATTTTCTGCAGGACAAAAATGGTTAGGCCATTTTCCCCTACCAGACTCGAATATTTAATGATTAGCATACAGGCATTTAGTTCTCCAAATTAATGCTTAGAATGTGATCGTGTCCGTTGGGATTATGAAAACCCCGGTGGACTTTTGGACAAGGCTGTCTTAAAGGGTTATTGTGCGGATGACACATTAACCCAACTAGGTTTGACCATGATGCATGCACAATATAACAAGAGTAAGGTTTCTATGGGGTTTTAGACCAATACCCTCGAGCAGAAAACTCGAGGGGGAAAGGCACGGAACTATCGACTGCTCCGCTAATCGACTGGTTTTACCGCAAATAAGCCTTTCCGAATTTAGGGGTGATATAAATAGGAAGAGTGCAACAACTCATCAAGCATTGTTATAGGATTTGTTTAGGCACGAGAGGGGTATGATGTTGAGCATGATTATGCAGCAATAAATAAGAAATAAATAGCATGTTATCATGTATTTGCACGTTATGAAAGCGATAAATAAGGCAGTTATAAGTGAAAATCGGTTACAAAGGAAACAAGGAAACATGTCAGTTTCATTTTGGGAAAATAAGTACTTGGGGAAGTAAACAATTAATTGCACATAAAGAGGAAAGGGAAAGGATGCAAGCATTAACAAAATAAAGCACATTTAGACAAATTCACAAAGCGGTTTGTAATGGTAAAAGCCTAGAATCCCCAGCAGAGTCACCATGTTGTCGCGACCCCCCTTTTTTCCTCTCCTTTTGGATTAGTCAGGGTTCTTGACATTATTGGGACAACTCATTTCCTTTTGGCAAAAGGGATGTAAGGAATTTGAAGAGTCGTCACCTAACAAATTAAGGTGCATTAGGGCACCTATTACGGCTCATTTATAACACTAATTGTATAACCAGAGATTGGGTAAGGGCTTGAAGTTAATTCAAGGGGAAGGTGTTAGGCTCCCCTTCGAAGTCCACAACTGTGGGTCCCTGCCAAACTTACTTTGTGAAACAATCAAGTGCAAATACGCAGTCTAAGCACACATATGTAAACAAGTAAAGGTTTTAACAGATTAGCAGTCTAAGCACACATATGTAAATGGGTGAAAGGGGTCCTAAGTTATTTATCCTATAGGATCATATTCATGCAATGCCCGATAATCACTCCTCGATGAGGGGCTACACGTTGCATTAGCACACGGGTCATCATATCCTTATCTACCCATTATCCCACCCCTTAACGGTTATTAAGCAAGTTTTTATTTAATGAGCTCTAAGTGTGTTGTTACCCGTCCCTTCCTTGTGGTCCTGGAGGAATTTAGGACCTCTAAATCTGGGCAGTTCTAGACAACCCCTAAGGAAATTAAAAGGTAAAATTGTAGGCGACAAGAAAATAACATTTAGGACCAGCAGATAAATGAAAAAAGCAGTTAAGAGGCTCATGTTTACCTCCAAATGTAATGCAAATAAATAACACGTCTCAAACATAAATGCAGGCACTTTTTAGAAGAATCTTGTGACAGGATGTCTAGGTGAACATTAATACACAGAATAGGCAGTATTTGTTCAAAACTCAGTGACAGGGCCCTAATAGTTTGCCTACTGTTTTAAGACCAGTAAAACTTAGCAATAAACACAATCAAACGCAGTTTTCAGTTTTATACTGAGATTAATTACCTAAGACTTGCCTAGGTGTGGGACTATACATAACAACAATTACAAGTTATTTTAAACAGTGTTGAAGTTAACCTACAACATGTTGTTCTAGGTGATACAAGATTTCAAAGAGAATTCGTGTCAGTTTTTATTCAGAAGCACGACATCTATCTGTGGGACTGCATTTTACACCTTTTCATGGTCAGTTTCTTATTATAATTAGACTAGGCATATTTAAACAAATTCAAACAATATCCCTTAGAACATGGTATCTAAATGCACACATGAGTGACAGATTTTTTGTTAAAGTTATTCGTTAATCCTAGTAGCAAGATTTCTAAGTGAGAAGTGCTTATGCAAGATTAGAGAATGAATTAATGACATGTGATATGCTGAAGCAGTAGATGTGAAACCCTAAGAATAGGATATCTAATGCATGTTTGGCATGATTTGGATGAACACATTGATCCTAAGTCATGGATTCTAATGCAAATACACAGAATGTAAAGCCTAAAGCATGCTTTCTACCCGATAATATCAACAATACTATACGGATACCCTCCTATTTTCACTAGCCCCCATTATCTGTTTACAAATAATTGTTACAAACCGATGGCTGAATGAATTACATAACTGAAAAGGGAATTTAAACTATAGGGAGCCTGAAATAGGCCGAAGGAAAACCTGGTAAGGCCAAGCCCTCAATGATCTCAAATGCCAAAGGATTTCATAGCCAATTTCATGTCCAAGTGTGTTAGAGTTCCCTAAGGACCTCAAGGATCCGGGGCAGTGCTCACACCTAGACTTTCATAACAAGAACTGAGTAAATGCAATGTGGAAGGGCCAGCTTCAGTGTATCAAAATTCAGAGGGATCTCAAAATGATCCCAAGGCAGTCACACACTGGAGGGGCAGAACCTAGGGACTTAAGAGTAGAGTGAGAGTGCTTGACATAGTTTTGAAAAAAAAAAGGTTTTGACAAGAGAAACAATACAAAATTGATTCGAGAAGTAAAGGAGTCTTTTGAAAATGAACTGATTAGTAGCAAAACAACTTGAAAACAATGTAAGCATTTTCTGAAAATTCAGCAAACAGCCTGATTGGCTACAGAACAAACAAGTCCAACAGTAATAATAATAGAGTTCACACAGGGGTATTGGGGATTGGGGACATATAGAACACACTTAGTGAAACATGTAACAGCAGAAACACAAAAGCTTCTCATGGGTTTATAGGATTAAGGAATTGGTCATACAACCAATGGTACAGACATCAGAACAGACAGGTGAGAACATAGTCATACTAGACAAAATTAAACACAGGATCAGAATTACTTAAAGATATTAGATGACATAGCAAAGAAGATTAATACCAGAATCTAAATAAACAGATAGGTTAACAACCAAACATGCTGACATACATGGATCAAAGTCAGATTGAAGCATGCTAGAGAAAGCAACATGCAAATCCTTAGACATGTTCATCATAAGTTGAACAGGACAGAACTCATACATGCTAAGTGAAACAATGATTTAATCATACAAACTACACATTAAACAACCAAATAGTAAGCATGAGCAAGACTGGAAATCATTGAATTGAAGCAATAACATAAAGTTTTTGGATTTGAAATTGAATCAGGACATACCAGTTAGGGAGAGCAAGCACAAAGTATAGAGCAGGTATAGTGCAATAACTAGCCTTGGCTTACAGCTGGCTAGTTCAGCAAGAGTAGCAAGTAACAAGAAAGAGCAGAGAGCTTTTAAGTGTAAGAGAGAATTATTGAACTCATGTTTGTCTCCAAAAGTGAGAATAGATGAGAGTATATATAGTAGTTGAGACTAGACCAAATAAGGTAAAGAAGCGATCATATAGCAATTAGGGAAATCCAGAAATTGAGTCATACACGAAATCAACAAAGTTTCCTTTAATTAAGGGGTAACTAGTTAACGGTAAAGAGCAGGGCAATATTTAAGGAAAGAAATCAAAATAAACTTAGGTACGTAGTAGGTAATTAGGGGTAAATACACAAGAGTTTAATTAAGGAAACAAGTAGTAAGAATCGTTAAATATCACAGTTAGTCAGAAAATAAGGCAAGAAATAATTAAAGGTTATGAAAAATAGGAAATATCTGGAAATCAGCATATAGGTATTACCATAGAAAATCAATGAATTAAAGACTCGAAATAATACTGATTTTTAAGGACAATAACATAGGTTTCCATGAATAAGCAGATAAGCCAAGTATAAACAAAAAGGATCGAATCCGGAACCCTAATAGAGACATACTAGGGTAAAATCACCAGGTATTAAAATTAGACGAAGGAGAAATCATATGAATCAAATTACAGAATTAAATCATGTAGCAAATAACACGGATCGACTCAGAATCCAAACACAGTGTCAAAAGTTAGGGGTTTTAGCATAAGCTAGTTAGGTTTAGGGAGAAACTCAACAATATCAATCGAAACACATAAGAATCAAAGAATTAAACACTTAAAATCAGAAATCGTTTTGAAGAAAAGATTTTCAGGAAACCCTAGTTAGGAAAAGAAACGAAAAGACACTTGAAAATCAGAAGGTTTTTCATAAAATGAAGCAAAAATAGTTCGATTCGTCTCAGATCTGTACAGATCTGAGAAGTTTAAGAGATGAAAGTAGGTTTTCGTAAAAATAATGCACAAATGAAGATATCGGATTAGAAACCCATAGGTTTAGGAAAAAATAGAAAGATCTTACTCAAAATCGAGTCATGGCGGCCTGAAACAGGGAAAAACAGGCCAAAGGTGTGAGTGGACTGACCCTTGTCCCTTGAGGGCCTTAGAGATAGCAAAACCAGCGTAAGGGAGCCATGAGAGGCCTGAGGATGGTGAGGGACCACCATGGTTGATGTTGGAAAGTGACGGCGAGGTGAAATTTAGGGTCAGGGTCTCAGAGAATTTGAGAGAGAAGGAGAAGGGGTGACGACGGAGTGAGGAGGAGAATGAGGGGTTTGGGAGGGGGTGATTTAGATTAACTAAAGAAGGGGTTAATCTAGGTCGTTGATCAAAAATGATCAACGGCCAAGATTCCAGAAGAGTTGGGTCGGGTTAGGTAGGATTTGGGTCGGGGTTATATTAGGCTGGTTTATAAGGATTTGGGTTGAATTAATTTAGGCTAGAATTAAAATAAAATCGCTATTTGTTAAATACCCCAGCTAAATTAATTATAATACTTTGACAAAAAATTACTAATTATAAAAAATGAATTTCATGCATAGAAATGTTTTAAAATGATTATTTAGTATCTAAGTTCTGGTAAAATAATGCAAAAGTTGTGTTCATGGGCTATAATTGCAAAGTTATTGCGATTGTAGCCAAAAGATGCCAAATTGGCTATTTATAAAATAATTTACACTTTATAAGACCATAAATAGTAATATTTGTGATGCAATTTTTGTAATTATTTATTGAAAATAAAATACTGGGGAAATTAATAAGAAATGTAGAAATTGTGGGAAAATACCAATTGATGCTAATGCATGATTTTGAAGACATATATGCAATTCTAAAAATTATTTTGGAAAAAAAATTGGGTATCAACACATACCATTGAACCGCTCCGTCTGGCCATCAGATTGCGGATGAAAACTTGAGTTGTGACTCAATGTAAACCCGAGACACTTAAAGAGTTGGGTCCAAAAGTTGCTAGTGAAGCGTGAGTTGCGATCACTAATGATGGCTTTGGGCAGGCCCCAATATTTGACGATATGAGAGAAGAAGAGTCGAGTTGTATCTTCAGGTTATATATATTGTGGGGCTGCAATGAAGGTGGATTACTTGGAAAACTGATCCACCACAACCATGATAGTTGTGAGATCTCCGACCTTGGGCAATCAGGTGATGAAATCCAGGGAACTACTTTCCCAAGGTCTCTTTGGGAAAGAAAGTGGTTCCAAGAGTTCCGCTTGTGTAAAGCGGTCTGAATTGTCCTTCTGGCATACTAGACAAGTCCTCATATACTGAGCGACATCATCAGCCATTTGAGGCCAATAATATGCACAGCGAAGTAATGTCATGGTGCTTTCTTCACCGGGATGGCCGACCCATAAAGTATTGTGATATTCTGCCAGAAGATTCCTCCGCAGATCTCCCCCTTTAGGAACATAAAGTCGATCCCCTTTCACTTTCAGGAAACCATCTTCCATGTAGAACTGACGTGTCTTGCCCTGTCCTATCAGATGCTAGGTCAGCTCTTTGACTGAGTGCATCAGCAACATGATTAGTCTTCCCACTTCGGTACTCCAGGTTGAAGTGAAATTCTTCTAGCAGTTCCTACCACCTGTCCTGTCGACCATTCAGTTTCGGCTGGGTCATGAAATAGATAACAGTTGTGTTGTCTGTCTTGACCACGAACAGGGTTCCCGGCAGATAGTGCCTCCAAAGGCGTAAGAAATGGACAATAGCCAATAATTCTTTCTCGTGGACGGCATAGCACCGCTCTGCATCCTTCAGCTTCCGGCTCACGTACGCTATGGGATGCCCTTCCTATATTAAGACTCCACCAAGAGCATAGTCAGGCGCATCCGTTTGTACCTCAAATGGCATAGCCAAGTCAGGAAGGGCCAAGACGGGCTACTAGACATAGCCTCTTTTAATGCGTTGAAGGAATCCGCTCGCTTGGGTCCACAATCCCAAGGTGTGACCTTCTTGAGCAATTTTATCAATGCACTGCGATGAGGGAGTAATTCTTCACAAATCACCGACATAAGTTGTATAGGCCAAGGAACACCCTCAAGGAGTGGATATCCTTGGGCAGCGGCCAATCTGTGATAGCTTGAATCTTTTGTTGATCCATCTTGATCCGCCCTTCTTCAATGACATGTCCGAGGAAGTCAATCTATTTTTGAGCAAAGGAGCACTTGGATAGCTTCACATATAATTCGTGCTTCCGCAACCGGGCTAGGACTTTCCGCAAGTGCTCCATGTGTTCTTCTAGTGTTTGGCTATAAACCACAATATCGTCCAGATAGACCACCACGAATTCGTCAATGTACTCTCGGAATACTTGGTTCATCAGGGTGCAAAATGTTGTTGGAGCGTTAGTCAAGACAAATAGCATAACCATGAAGTCGAATGACCCATATCTTGTCACACAAGTCGTCTTGTGTTCATCACCCTCAGCAATCCGAACTTGCCAATACCCTGTATTCAGGTCAATTTTCGTGAACACCATCGCACCCCTCAATCTATCGAACAAGTCTGCCATGAGCGGAATAGGATACTCGTTATTCACAGTGATTTTGTTTAGAGCCCGATAATCCACACAGAGTCGTAGACTACCATCATGTTTCTATAAGGCGCCCTGGCTGGCTTAGCACCCTGCACCAACTAAATCTCATGGTCCATAGTGCGCCTAGGCGGAAGTTGATTTGGCATATCCTATGGCATGACGTCTTCAAACTCCAGTAGTATCTCCTTTATGGGTATAGGAATGGGGCCCAAGGAGCGTTATACATCATCAATGCATAGTGATGAGTGGCTAGAATTCATGATTTTAAGCATTATATACCTTGCATTTTATGAGCTTTAATGATAAAATACACGTCGTATGTGCCTAATAGGGTTTATTTTATGTGTAGGTGAATTGGAAATGGAAACGGGGCTAAACGGATGCAAATAC
>ML412130.1:1245-28802 GCA_005239525.1 Nicotiana knightiana | reverse complement strand
TCTCGTTTAGTTCATTTTGAAAATAAACCAAACACTTAAAACATGGATGCTATGAATTACTTTACAGGTTGAATCACTTAAATCATTACTTTGCAGGTTGAATTACTTAAACCATTTTTCTTCTTCTTTTCAGCAGGTTGAATCAATGGGGATCTGTAACACTGTTACACTGGTTGATGCTGAGAGGCAAATTTTGGCCAATGCCCTGCTGCTGCTGGACTTCTCAAATGACTGAATGAGCGTCCCCTGATTGTGTACAATCTGCAAATGTGTTCTGCTTTTTAGTACTGTCATTTTGTAATTTGCAAATGGACGTTCTGTTTCTGTAATGGCAGTTGGCAGTAAGCCAGTAACAAAATAGACGTTAAGGCGTTAACTGGACAGTGGACATTATGGCAGACTGGACTGGCAGTTGGCACTTGGCAGTAACAAAAGTATAAGCTTTTGTTTATAAAGGCAAAGTGTATATTTGTTGATGTCATGTCTGAAACGGATGTTGGGTTTCAAAATCTACTATTTGTTATGCCACCATCCGTTTCTTTGTACCCTAACGGTTTTGTTAACAACTTAACAAATAGTAGGTTTTGTTAACAACTTAACAAATAGTTGATGCCACCATCTTTCTTTGTTAGGGTTTCTGTATGAATTTGGTTAATGACTTAATGCCTCTTTTTTTGCTAGTCTTACTGTCTTAGACCAGAGTTTACCCAAGGAGTTACATTAGTAGGTAGAATTAGTAGTCGATTACCATAGGTAGAATTAGGTCGATAAACCGCCCGATAAGAGGTAAATCGATACCAATCCGCCCGATATCTTATCGGGTGGCTAACGGATTAATATATTTAAAAGCCGATAACCGATAAGCCAAATCGAAGTAAATAACTGCTCAATCCGCCCGATAAGCCGCCCTAGTCATTTGGACATAAAATACTAACATATCATTGCTCGTATCTCACACTTGTTTTAAGAGCGTGAACTGCATATATAAAGCCATTGATGTGGGCCCGAGTTACAGGTCGAAACAAAAGACATTATTTTTTAGAAAAATCTCTTTCTCTTGCTCGTCTTCTCAATAGGATACGATACTACCACAACTGTGCCGCCAATTTCCATCACCATACCCACCACCTCGTCTATAACCAAAGTTTTAAAAGGAAAATATCAGTTGTATTGCACCATGAAACCACCGTAACTCCTTGATGAAACACCATGAAAACCTCCATTAGATACACCTTTTTTTTCTTCAAAAAAACCAGTAACAAACACCATTAAACTAGCACCCAACCACCTGAAAACTACCATGATAGCACTGCAAAAAACAGATCCTCTTCACGTCATTTTTCCACCGGTTTATCCATCGAAATATCAAGCTTCGCCATCAGAAAAGAAAAAAAAAACATTAAAGGAAAGGATAAAGGGGATCAATTGGATTGGCAGAAAATCAACGTCTCCGCGATATGCATGACCGTAGCACTTCCGCTGTCAATTTCGAATTTGCCTTTGACTCCTCTACTTTCCTGTTCAATAAACCCAAAATAAGGTTTTACTATCACGCACACATTCTCTAATTTATATATCAAATTACACAAATTAAATGTCTATGCAATTATTGAAATGTGGCTAACCACTGTAATTGGAGAAGAAAAGTATCACTTATTGATATACTAGTTTTGGACACACGCGTTGCAGGTATACTCCATGTAATAAGTATTAAATAGTTTAAATTTTTTATAAAAGTTATATAATAAAATTTGAAAAGTATGTTCAAACAACTATAAAATATGCAGTTTGTCTAACATATCAAACATTAAGCTTGACAATTATTTTTGTTCTTTTATACTTCAATAATGTAATTTACATGTGAATATGAGTAACAACATCGACTATAGTTTCAAATACTTTTCGTTTAGATTAGGTACCTTGTCTTTAAGAAACACTAGTCTCCTCCTTTTACAACAATATACATATCAAAAAGTTGTGTCAAATAAAGGTAGTAATTTGTGGAAGTAGTATAATATGTTTGATTGACACATCTTCCTTAAAATAGCCAGTAGATCATGATCAACTTTTATGGTCCATACCTATAAAAAAAAGTAATAATTAATTATGATAAAGATACCTAATCGTTACTGAGATACAAAATTATAATTATATATATATATATTGCATGGTTTTTGTTGTCTTATTCAAAATTATGAGTCATGACTCATGTCATTTGTAAATTAGGAGAAAAAAATATTAATAGATGATTTGTACAAATAATTAGCCGTAATTAACACTTCACAATCTAAATTGAGGAAGCATGTGTGACTAAAGGAGAATTAAGGAGTGATCAAAAAAAATTATTGAATAACACCCTGCTTTGGAATAATTTAAAAGTCATGTATATGCTCTTATTAGACAAAAAATTGAGCATAGAGAAAAGCTACAATAATTATGAAATTAAATAAAAGTTAATGAATATTTCATTTTTACTGTTACTTTTAATATCTATATAAGTCTGTGAATAGCCTATTCAATATATAGATTGAGCTAGCACCCTTATTTTTCCGGAACAATTATATTTTATGTACACAAATAACAATAAGAAATGTTATAATAAGAATAGAAACCGAATCTCTTTTGTTACATCTTTTGTTCTTGTATAAATTATGCTTTTGTTTTCTCAATTTTTTTTGTTTCAATGGCAACATAATTCTAGGACAACACGAGCAGAATTTATGGAAAAAAAATGGAGTTATAGGCTCTAAAAGTAATAATAATGAAGGAAAACTTAGTACTATGAAAGGAGATATTTTTTTCTTTTTCATTTTTTAAATTGGGGTTAAATGAAGTAATTCAGTACATATCGGATACAACAATAACAACAACAATTATATACCCAGTATAATTTCACAAGTGGAGTCTGGGGAGAGTAGTGAGTACACAGACTTTGTCCCTACCTGGAGAGGTAGATAGACTGTTTCCGATACACCCTCGGCTCAAGAAAAGATGGAAAGGAAGAATAGGGAAAGAGGGGAAAGAGGAAAAAGTAGCATCAAATAGTAGCCATAAGGGAGCAACAATATCTAGTAAAAGGGGAGAAAAAGTAGCATCAAATAGTAACAATAAGAGAATAACAATTCACAAAAATAAAGAACTAATTGCAAAGTAAGTATACATCAGATGATGATGCTTAATATATGATTTTATTTATGCGTAATATCCCGACAGAGTCTTGCTTAGAATAGTATAGGAATTCAAAATCTAAAAGATAGAGTTAATTTCATGAAGTAGTGATGCAAACTAATAAAGGGAAAGAAAAGTTTGTACATAAAAGAAAAAACACTGTAATTTACCAATAAAATGTATATGTTGCCAAACAGGAAAGCAAAAGCCAAAAGATTATTGTCTTTTTATGGGAGAGAAAAATTATGCCAATGGATACGATTTTGGCTTACAGAAAAAGAAATGAAGTGATAATATATTGTGTGTATTTTTGTACGAAAAAATATCAAGCATATAAAAAGGTTTTGAACGGATGATTTTAATAGTGGAAGCTCAAAGGAGCAAATTGACAAAAAACGTGAAAGATGGGAAGGATAATTGAATACTACCATTTATTATGATCTCAATTAAATGATAAATTTTATATTTAATAGAAAATAATTTTACTTTAGGTATAGCGTTATTTGGTCATTCAAGTTTTTAAGAATATTTTAGTAAGATAACATTATAAAAATCTTCACACTTATAATATAGTATGATTTGGAGCTCAAGGGTTGTTGTAATTTTTTTTGTGGGGATTGTTGATTAAAAATTTTGGATCTTTGCCAATGAGGGTGAAATCAATGAGGGAGCTGTGGGAAGACGGGCGGAAGGAAGGAGGTAGTAAGAAGCATCAGGTGAACATGGGACCGGTAGCCGATGGAAGAGATGGATCGGACCGGCAGGGGATTATCCAAGTCAAGTAGCAGTTGTGTGGTAGCGAGGAATGTTGATTGTTGTCTCTATAGCACTGGGGCTACTGTTCAGTGCATAGATTTTGTTTTTATTCTATTTGTGTGTTGTATATAAAACTTTTATTACCTAAAAAAAAAAATAAGAGCGCAAAAACAACTGAAAAAAGTAATTACTATTGAAAAAAGAAAGGAGAGGAGCATTCAAATATTATGATTTAAAGTTTACAAATATGACGTCTTCTTGTTCATGCTCTATACTATATGAAATACCACGGCTCAAATTTTAATGATACAATTAATTAATTATTATTTATGGTAAGGAAATAACATAATATGCCTATCTCTTGTATTTGGTTATCAAATTTCTCATGCTAAAATAAGAAGAGGGGGAGTAACTATGAGAGAAAAAAGGACTTCAAAACCTAAAAGGGATGGAAAGAAATCTTAAATATTAGGGAAATAATTAATTATCTATTCCTAAAAATAAGGAAAGTAATTAGATATTTATTCCTAAATATTAGGAAATATTAGATGATCATTTTGTCTAATGTGAAATCAAATTTCAAAGGATAAAAAGTCGAACTGTTATAAATAGAATTGTATTTAAGGTAAATGTCTATATTTTAAAGAGATTTTAGATATTTTACTTTGTGGCTAAGTCACTTTTTCTCAATAAATAGAGGTATTCTATTTCATTGTAAATAATCTCAAAATCAATAAGAATTCTCTCTGTATTTTTCTCTGCAATACTCTTCTTCTTCTCTTGTTGTTTTATAACACGTTATCAACACGAGACTCTAACCAATCGAGTAAAAGCTTTGGGATTGCGCATAATGATTGTCAATTGTTCCATGAACTTCCTTCATGATTAAATTCTGGATTTAAGGTAAATATTTTACTTTATTTTTCTCTTTTAAATTCTTCAAATTCTATGATTTGATTTTAAATACAAGCAAAGATAATGAACTTTGATTATAATTCTAATAGAGTTTGCAAGAAATCATAACCACCCGAAGTGGTAAAATTTCTATGCCTTGCCATGATAAAATTCATGTATGATTGTGGGGCAAATAAGTGGAAACTCGTACCATTGAATTTGCTTCATTCTCATTCCCCTTAAGAGAATGTGATAGCAATATGTGATAAATCTGAAAGAAGACAAAATTATTACCGTGAAGGTATCAATGAATGTTGACGTGACAATAGACGAAATTATAATCGTCATCATCGTGATAATGAGAATAATAAAGATTCTCAAAATAATCCTTCACTCTGTGAAAGTAATATTTGTTATGTATTTGACATGAAATTTTGTAAAGCACATATAGATGATTATGGACCGTTCGTGATGTGAATGTGAAAACATCTGATTTATGAATACATATTCATTCTTGGAAGAATATGTAGGGGCTTTTGCATCTGTACCCACTTTTTGTGCCACGTTTTAACTTATATCCACTTTGTAAAAACAATTGCATCCGTACCCGCTTTTGCGCATAACTTCAGCATGCGGAGCTGAAGTAGCAAAGGCAATCACGCAAAACTTCAGCATTCTAGTAGACGGGCCTGAAGTAGCTTGTGAACTTCAGATCTAGAGCTGAAGTTGTTGTCTTGTAACTGAGGAACTTCAGCATACGGGGCTGAAGTTCTCCAGTTATAAAACAAAAACTTCAGCATACGGGGCTGAAGTTCCCCCAGTTACACTGGGGAACTCTAGAGTTGAGCTGGAGTTTTGTCTTTGTAATTGGGGAACTTCAGCATATGGGGCTGAAGTCTGGGGAAGAGCTGAAGTTTTTTCTTTGTAACTGGGGAACTTCAGCATACAGGCTGAAGTTCCCCAGTTATAAAGACAAAAACTTCAGCATACTGGGCTGAAGTTCCCCAGTTTACAAAGACAAAACTTCAGCTCTAGCTGAAGTTCTCTAGAGCTGAAGTTTTGTCTTTGTAATTGTCTTTATAACTTGGAAACTTCAGCTCTAAAGCTGAAGTTTGTAACTGGGAAACTTCAGCTCTAGTGCTGAAGTTTTGTCTTTGTAACTGGGGAACTTCAGCCACGTATGCTGAAGTTTTGTCTTTATAACTGGCAAACTTCAGCTTAACTGGTGAACTTCAGCTCAACGAGGGAAAGGGAGCTGAAGTTATTTTAAAAGTGGGTACAAGTTAAAAAAATTTTAAAAAGCGGGTATAGGTTAAATCGGAGCAACCAAATAGGGTGCCTCGTGCAAATTTTACGAATATGTAAGTGCTAGTCGTAGTGAATATACTACACTCACCTCTTAGAGGAGGCTCGAGATGAAATAAGAAAATAATTTTATTATTATGGTATGAATGGTCGTTGATCACGTACCTATTGTGATTATGCCAAAATATTATGGAAATAGATTATTTCAGGGCAAAAGTAATAGAAGAAACATATCTTGCTTATAATGATTTTGACCATGACCATAATTGTATAACTTTCTCCTTAAAAGAGATATTTCACCATATGGATACTGATGAATATGTTGTAGTACAAAATTAATTGAAAGCTCTAGAAGAGCCAATTATACTACTTTGGAGAAATAAAATTGATTATCAATAAGGTATGGNTCAATATTGATAAAGCTCTAGAAGAGCCAATTATACTACTTTGGAGAAATAAAATTGATTATCAATAAGGTATGGTGTCGTAGTAAGTCTCAAAGAAACTTATTGAGTTTCTAAAGTATTCGCGAAAACGGTTGGTTATATTGAGACTATAAATAAAGGAAAAATTTAATATCTTCTATTACTACATCTTGTAGCGGGGTAATATGTACGTAAAAAGTTACCCGCTTTATTCTCCAGTTTGTACTACACAAATAAAAGAATAACATAATAAAGTGGATGTTTATTAATATAAATACCCATATCATAATAAGCTTAGAGTTTAGTGATAATTGCACGCGTCATGGTGTAAACCTGAACTTTATCAATATTGATAATTTATTCGGCTGACATTATTGTTTTAGCCATATCAATTTAGTATGATGTGCAAAAATGAAAGAGAATTCACATGGGTAAATATTAAAGAACTAGAAAGTTCTTTACGAATTCTCTTATGTTGCTTGTTTTCATTAATTAATAAACCAACTAAAAATTAAGATTAAATCTCATGAATACTGGAAATATCAAAGGTGAATATGAGCCCACTCACCTGCCATGTATACCACATAAGATGCATCTATGAGATAGTTACATGTGCGATTATTATTAACCTGCAACCTAGTGTTTGCAGGGTAACTTGCTCAATGATTTAATTTCGAGCATAGTTTTCAGATTTTCTATTCAAGACAGTTCATCTTGATAAATTGGTTTACATCACAGTTGGTTTAGCAAAATGATTTATTGAGTGCCTCCACTTAATAGCTAAACTATTACTTATTAGAACAAAGTTGTCTATATCAGTTTGATATACATTATATATGAAAGTATATTACATTCTCCCCTCACAAGTGCTTCAGGGTCAGGAACCAAATAATTCTATCATATTATTATTAATGTGCAATGTGTATTTTGATTAGCACCATAATGCACAAAGATGAATTTCCAAAGTTGAGGAAGCAAGTTAGTTTTTCTAACATTAGAGGAAGACAAGATAAACATTTGAGAAAAAATTACATGGAATGAATTATTATTAATAAATCTCGATCCTCGAATAAGATAATATGAACTTGAAGTTCATAAAAAGAAAATTCATCTACAATATATTGCAAAGCATGCCAGACGCATTTGCTGACCCAAAGAAAGTAACTGTATTCTCACTGCAAATACTCATATTATAATAAGTCCTATAAGGACAAAGTCTATGGTACGCTTAAAACATATAGACAAATCGGTTTCAAATAGAATTCTTGATAAAGAAGATGATCAAATGATCGAAATGATCATAATAAGGAGGCAAGTGATCTAGAAGATCATATGACATAACACTTCATTAAATCTCAGGAGAGGCTTAGGTACCTGAAAATATGAATGAAGAGATCTCTATGTTATGTCTTTATGAAAAAAATATTGGAATCAATATAAAATGCTCGTCGTCGACATCTATCACAACGCTAAGTATAGATGAGGACCTCAAGTCTGTCAAATACAGACACAGAAATTTTGGCCAAATTCAAGAGACACAATTCAAATAGAATTGGTTTCATATGAAAGATATGTAGTTCAAACACTTGAAAGTATAAAGTCAACGACGTGTGCAATCACTTTTATCTATCTTATATGTATAGCATGACATAAAACTTGATATGCATCTAAAGTATATTTATATGGATTATATGACTTAACTTTTATGACGATCGCTGAAGGATTTAAATTGCTTAAAGCATATATAATTTTTGGTCTTGAAGCACCACATCCTAAGTGCAATTTGTGCACATATGTATCTTATTATAACTATAATCATGATAATGTGATAGCGAAATTTTTCAAGGTGCAACATATTCATTGGAGTTAATATGTGTGATTTATTCACCAAATCTCTGTCGACATCAACCTCCAAGAAGCTAGTGCACAAGATTGAGATGTGAAGGCTCAAGGATGTGAATTGATGCTCTCATCAGGGGGAGTTAATACGCGTTGTACTCTTTTTCCCTTACAAGGTTTTGTCCCACTGGGTTTTTCTTGCAAGGTTTTTAATGAGACAGCCAAAAGGCGTATTGTTAGATATGTGTACTCTTTTTCCTTCACTAGAATTTTTTTCCCACTGAGCTTTAATTTAGTTAAGGTTTTAACGAGCCACATTATCTGTTGAATAGATATTCAAGTGGGAGTGCTATAAATATAAGGTGAAATGGCCTCCTGACGACTTAAACTAACATGGCTTTTGAAAGCCGATACACCAGCTTACAAATTTCCCATTTGAACACTCGAACTTGTGAAACCCATAGTTATTAAACACATTTGACTATTGACCCATCCCATGTGGCGTCAGTTGGTCCTAGTCATCTATGTGTGTGAGTTTCATGACTTTTAGGAGCGTGAGAACCCTTTCCCAACGCCCAACGGTCAAAAAATGGGGCCTATTTAAGTGAGTTCTTATTCCTTTAAGCCCTAACACATTATCCCTCTATTATATAACATTGGTAGCATTTCAAGCTTCATCCTTCCTATTTCTTAAAATCTGAAGTTTTATTTAATTTTTTTTGTTCAGACTGTGAGAATGATTCAAAGTCCTGTATTTTGTCATTGTGGAGTTGAAGCTCATATTTGCATCACTTGGAAGCTAACAAATCCAGGAAGAAGGTTTTATAAGTGCTCAAACCATGGTCAAGTCAATTCTTGTAATTTTTTAGGTGGTTTGACCCACTTCTTCCAGATCACTATAAACAAGTGATTTCAGGACTGTAATCAAGAATTAGAGAGAGAGATCGACTACAACGTAGGAAGAGAATCATTGTAACCTTAGTTGTTGTATTAACACTAATAATTGTAATTTTCATCTTAGTCTAGTTAGCACTAATCAATGTCTTCATAACCCTATGTACAATGCTAATGACAAAATGAAGTATTTTTCCTGGAATGAAAAGCAGTCGTGACATAACACAAGCAAACAAATATAAACAACCAAGTTCCATCAGCCTTCTTGGTTGACAAAAATTAGCACTGAATTTTTGTCTAGGAGCAGAAATAGTTTAAGCAAACAAAAGAAAAATTCTGCAACTAATAGTTAACCTACATTATAAGTTCTGCCCTAACACACTTAGAAATAAAGTTTTTCAACTAACAGACTTAACACAAGTTCATTCACAAAAATTAACAGAAACTATATGAACATTCAGTCATCTTCAAGGTTGAGATAGGTTTATGTTTTGCTGAGATTGGCTTGGACATGGAGACTGGCTTGGCTGAGATAAATAATGGACTTGAGGTTGGCTAAGGCTTGCTTGAGTTTGTCTTTTCCACAGTTGTTGTTGAAGTTTCTTTTGTGTTATAGCATTTCTTCCTTGCCACCTTAGTCCAGGTGCACTATATCCAAGATCAATATTGGTCTGCCCAACATCCACTACTTTTGTAGGAGCAGAATGTACCCTATCTCTTGAGCCACACTGCAATTATCAATGCCAAATTACCACAAAAACAACTAATATCTAAATAATAATTCAAAATTCTGTATTTCTTGATTAATCTTACCCTTTCTATCAATGTTCCTGAATCACCAAACATAATACCAAATCCAGTAGTTCTTGGTCTTCCTCGAAGTCCACTAGCTCTTGGCCTTCCTCTAACACTAGATATAATATCCTCAGAAGTCCTTGATCTCATACTCCCAGTATCCTGATTCAAGATATAATACTATATAGTAATTTAAAGGTAGAATTCTAATAGAGATTAACTAAATTAAAAAGTGAATACTTACAGATGCACTTGCAATAGCTGATGGTTGGGTATTTGTGGTCCAGGAAGTTCCAGAATCACTGACAGGAACTGGTTGTTGAGTTGTTATTTGAGCAGACTGTGATGGTTGAGTAGCAGAATCACCTGCTATTCCAGATCCTTGTCCTTTATGAAATAGAATGCATTACCAAGATAGAACACCCCTTCTTGTTATGGCCTACTGTCTTGCAATGAGAGCAGGTCATTAGTGTCCCTTTCCTTGATCTCTTACCAAACTTCTTTTTTGGTTCATCTTGAGACTTTTTTATATTTTTCTTAGGTCTACCAGGCATCTTGGTAACTACAGGAGGCTCAACAACTGCATTTTGTGTTGATGGCCACATCTCCATGTTGGTCACTGGTTGTATGTAACAACTAAAAGCCTTCAGGTATGTTTCTTTCCTGTACCAGTGAACAACATAGTCAGCATGCTCAAATTTCTTAAAGAACATTGCACATATTGCATGGGAGCATGTTATTCCTTTGAGCTGCCATGATCTGCATGTGCATGTATTGTTGGAGAAGTCAACAATATGTTTGTAAACCCCATGTTGTATCTCATACACAGTGTCCCCATTCCATTTCAGTTCATGCTTAACTGCATATTAAGATTGTTCCTCTATGTACCCCATTGCCATAGGAGATACATTAGAAATCCACCTTGTAGCAAACTCTCTCATGCCAGTCATCCTCTCCATCACCTTCACTCTAATCTCTTCTAACATGGTTATGATAGACTTGTGCCTAGCAGACAAGATCCAACTGTTAAAGATCTCACACATGTTGTTATCCACAGAATCACTTTTACTCCAATCTTTGAAGAATGCTCTACACCAACTTTGTTTTAGGTATCTCAGTAGATTCTCAATGATCTTACTATCACCTAATTCTGCCAATTCATCCAACTTAGCCTTCAGATATGCTTCAAAGGAAGCCCTTGCACATGCCCATAATTTCCTCCTTCTTTCCTCTCCTTTCCACTTTTGTTTCCAGTTGCTCCATATGTGTCTTGCACACATTCTGTGTTCAACATTTGGCAACAACTCAGAAACAGATGCAACAAGTCCCTTAAGAAACAAGAGAAACAATTAGAATAACAGAAACATAAACAGTTAGAATAATAGAAACAGAAATAGTTAGACTGAAGTATATACCTTCTGCATATCAGAAATTATGGTCAGCCCTTCACCTTGGATTCTGTGAGCTGCAGATCATGCATTAGGCACCTAAAAAACCATGACCATGTGTGCTTTGTCTCTTTTTCAACCACTGCCCAGGCAACAAAGTACATTTGGTTGTTACCATATTTACCAATGCATGATAGTAGCTCACCCTTACACACCCCCTTCAGAAATGCTCCATCAAAGCCAATAACATTTCTACAGCCTTCCAACCAACCTACTTTGCAAGCATGTAGACAAATATAGATAGCCACAAAAATCTCTTTACCAGGTATTGTCTCCTTTGAAGTCTTCACAACAATAGTGCTGCCAGGATTTGTAGACCTCAACATGTCAGCATAATCATATATTCTAGCAAACTCCTGCTTGTAATCACCAAGATACTGACCCATGACCTGATGTTTAGCCCTGGCACATATAGATTTTCCCACATACACACCATACTTTATCCTAATCAAATCCTGTAACTGCCTAAGCTTTATGTCAGGTTGGTTGATAATCTTGTCCTTGAAATGTTTAGCTACCCATGTTGTATTAGCCATCTTGTTTCTGGTTGCTCTAAAATACTTATGAACATGATAGTAGCTACTAATAATGAAATTACCTATGTGTCCCTCCAAACTTCCCGAAATATGTCATCTACATCTTGTTGAGTTGACACATTTTGTTGTAACCCTATGTTGCTCATTAGGCCTCAACTTAAGTTGAACTCTTCTTTGAATAGCATAATATTGCAAAGCAGATATGAACTGCTTCACACTTTCAAACACCATTTCCAATCGGAAGCATATTTTTTTACAAGCAGGATCAAAGTATATCTTGTTGCCGTATCTTCTTGGTTGAGGGTTATGCACCACATCTTCTTCAACTTCATCATCCTCACTACCTGGATCTGAATTGTGCAGATATTGCTCATCCCCTCCCAACTTTCCAGCATATTTGGACTGCTTATCTTTATACATGTCTTCAAAACCAGGGTCTATACCTACAGGTCCACTAGGTATCTCATCAGTATTAACTTCATTAGATCTTAGTTTACTACTCTTTGAATTCAGTTTAGCTTGTCTAGCAGCAACTACTTCAGGTTCTAGGTCACTTGTCTCCCCATTAATATCCTCATCAGAACCATATAATGACTCATCTGTATCATCATCATCAGAAATAGCCTCATAATCCTTATCCTCACTCTCAGTACTTACCTCATCACCCTCAGCATCACCCTCAACATCACCCTCAGAATCAGTAGCTAAATGAAAACTATAGAGCTCACCTTCATATACACTAGAGTCTTCTATATCAGAATAAGTTACAACAACCCTCTCTTTACCCTTCCCATGAGTGTTATCATCCCTATTTATATCATTGTTACGTGAGTGAGTTGCCCTAGCATTAGTAGGTGAGTTTGTTGCCCTAACATTAGCATCACTTGTTTGCCCATGTGGCCTTTAATTAAAGCCAGACGGCTGAACATCAGTGGGCTCCACATTTAAACCACCACAACTTAACATTTCATCTAGATCTAAATCAAGACATGGTGTATTAATTGTGTGATAGATATACACATCAATAAAATCCCCATCCTTGAGGTCTTTACACAAAGCTAACACATCAGCATCATATTTCAGAAATATAAATTCTCCTTTTTGGTTAATTTTACATGCATATTTATCTACTGTTAAGTACCCCATATCCGTAGCCCAATCATGAAATTGTAATATATGCAATTCATCAATGTCAGCTTGAAGAACAACTGGCCAAGTTTGTCCATGTACATACCTCATAAACGGGTCAGCCACTAACCACCCTAGATGATGAAATNGGGGGGGGGGGGGGGGAGGGGGGCAAGTCAGATACACTTTAACCATAAAAAGTGTTACACTTTAACAAAGTGGGAGACAAGAAAAAGACAAGGCAAAACCCCTAAAATAAAGTGAATGCGGACAAAACCTCTAATTTTTTAACCCCAAATACCATATCACTCATGAAAAAAAAACCCAAAAATAAAGTGTATATTCAACTGCTTTCCCCGAAAACCCTAATATAAAATCCCCCAATTTGTGCATGCGGACAAAAGCCCTAATTTTTTAACTCCAAATGCCAGATCAGTCTTGAAAAAGACAAAACTCTTAAAATATAGTGAACATTCGACTGTTTCCCCAAAACCCTAATATTAAATCCCAAGATAATAGATGTTGCATGCAAACAAAAATAGCTTTGAAAATCAAATATTACCCACATTTTTTCATAATAAATTAGACGAAAAAAATAAAAAAACAACATCAAAAGAAACAAACTAACCTTCAAGGGCTAACACGTGACTGGAATTGAAATCTCTGACCAAACAAGACTCGAACAACTTTTGAATAAATAGGAGGGGACCCAATCAGTTGGTATTGGAGTGATTTTGATTCATTTGACCAAACAAGACTCGAACAGATTTATGAAGTCATTAGGCGAAATGGATTTAAGATGAGAAGTGTGGTTAGAGAGAGAAAGGTAAAGAAAGAATGGGGATTAGGTTGGGTGTACTGATTAAANGGGGGGGGGGACTCCAATCGATGGGGGTTTATTTTCCCGCCTCTGACGTGTAATTTTGCGATTGGCTCAGTGCTGACTGGGCGGACACGTTATCTGACTGGAGGGACACGTTAGCAAATGTGTAATACACGCGCGGATGGTCAAGGGTAAAATGTGTTTAATAGTTATGGGTTTCATAAGTTTGAGTGTTTAAATGGGAAAATTGTAAGTTGGTGTATCGACTTTCAAAAATCATGTAAGTTTAAGTGACCATGAAGCTATTTCACCTAAATATCATTGTATTTAAGGTGAATGTCTATATTTTAAAGAGATTTTAGGGATTTTTACTTGGTGACTAAGTCACTCTTTCCCTATAAATAGAGATGTTCTATTTCATTGTAAATAATCCCAAAATCAATAAAAATTCTTTCTGTACTTTTCTCTGCAATACTTTTCTTCTTCTCTTATTGTTTTATAACATGAACTATATTTTGTTTAGGATTTTTATGCTTTCAATACAAAAATATAGATAGATAGATAGTAGATAAATATAGAATAGACACTTAACTTCCAAACTTTCTTATCGAGCCTTTGTGGCTTGTGTTCCTAGGAAATGGCACTTCTAAAGTCTATACTGGGAAATATTCTCCTTGAATGTCATAGTCGATAATGTATTCTCAAAACTCAGTAAGAATGGTGATTGGTAGGTTATTTTCATCTAAACCATTAGTCTGCTCGTCGCCTGTTAATAAAACACATTTTCCATTTGATAATCACATTAAGATTAGAGCATCGTCCTAGCTTTAGAACATAGTATTCTATTTTAGTAACTATCCCTTAAGATACTCGAGCACGGTATTTCATTGAGACCACAGATCTTGCCTGTTGCAAAGAGTAGAACTCAACTTATAAAGAGTTCCTTGCAGAGTCAGCAGAAGTATCGTTCTCGTTTACACGTACACTAAATAATGTCTATTGGAGCAAAACGCGTCATTAAGACTGGCAAAGCGATTCCAAGGCTAAAAGGAAGACGTGGATCGTTCATACACAAACCCGATAAACAAATCTGGTAATATTGCGAAAAACATTTTGTACTTGAAGTGATCGGGGTAGATTGAGTGGTGACCCCAGTAATAAGAGCTCCTCCTTTACATTCTATAGGTGTAAAATCCTCACAAAATCCTTCATTTCTCATTCTTATCAGGGACCTCCACCCCTACCTATCCCGAAAATAATAGTAATAATAAGAGCAGGGATGTCGCAGTTGTTATCTCTGAGGTGATTGCTGTGTGTTTCTTCTGAAAGATCATAATAGAAGACCATCCTCTCATCCCCGGCCCCTGCACTCTGTAATATGGTTAGAAAGCAAAGTGGAGGGTATAGATGGAACTCGAATTATGAAGTTCAACATAGAAATTTCCTTTATCCATCCTCAAGGATCTCTTTGTGCACGTGCATGCATGCGGTGCTGCAATACTTGTAATTATATCTGTGAAAGGGAACCTTGCCAGCCAATGACCCGTTACAGCAAGAACATAGAATGTCAGTTGCCGAGCCACTTGGAGCAGAAACTGGGCCGGTGCCTTGAGCTTTGAGGGCTGCCGCAGCAGCTAATCTTCTCTCAGCTGCAGCTGCTCTTTTTTCCCTTTCAGCATCTTGAGCTCTCCTTAATTCCTCCTGATTGGCAAAACAAAGAAAACATATCAGAGACCAGCACTTCCAAGACCAATTCCCATTCGAGCAGTTATAAGTGCATAACAAGAGTGCGGCAGAAATATGTTCTATGACCTCTTTTGATATTTTTGCTGAAAGACTAGAATGAGAATGTCCTTTAAGAGCTGAAGCAGCAAGCATTCCTCTCCCAGATTCAGATGGAGCAGTTTGGGCTTGAGCAGCCTCAGCCTGCAAAACTAATGTCAGAATGCTGCAAGATAGAGAGAGATAATAGGAGAATAAACATATTAGCCCGTGTGTGGGTGCTTAAGAGGCAAATGAGAGACTTCTAGGCTGCTTACCGTTACTCTTTTTTTCCTCATCAGAGGGAGAACAAAAAAGAAGGAAAAGACACATTTGATGAACGTTGAACAGAAAATTTCTTGACAACCAAAAAAAACAACTCTAGAACTTTGCTTCTTAATTCATGCCATGCAATCTGACTAAAGCAAGAAGATGAACCAACAGTTATTTTTGCAAGATAGCAGTAAGACAGGATGTGGAAAATTGTTCGGATTCATAAACTACTAGGAAAATAAAATATACATCACCTGAGCCTTTTTTTGCTTTGCTTTCCGCAATTTCTTCAACTCCTTTGCCCTAGCTTTCTTCTTAGCGTCTTTCTCTGCCTGGGGAGAGAGAAATACAATTGTACAAATTAGATAGCGACAATGCAGCATAAAACATATTTTAACTGATTGGCTTATTCAAAAACAGATTATTGCAAAGTCATTATCAAGTACACTTCAATTCATTTATATTTGCAATGTGCCTAATACAATACTTTTTAAATGATGGAGAAGCTCATCACATTTTCTGACTTCCTTGACATATTAAGAAGAGAAAGTGACCAATATTATAGAGCGTTCAAATAAAGTGTACTAATCCATTTTTGATACACGCTTAATGACACTCTTTTACACTTCCTAAATGAGAGAAACAGTCTTACAATCTTCACAAACATTTCTGAAAGAGATAATAATCGCCCCCAACCCTGACTCAGAGATCGGAAAACATCAGATAGAGCGTCTGCAGAAGCAACAAAAATAATAACGACGACGTCTAAATCAATTTCCTATATAGTCCTATGTCGTAAATATAGGATCCTCTTCAAGAATATTATGTTAACATCTTTAAATATAGGAACCAGGGCAGAAAATTACACCGGCCATTTGTCACCCCCTAAAATAATGAAGTTACCTGTTTAGCAGCTTGTGTTTCCTCCATTTCTTTAGTCAATGCGCTAGGCACCTTAGCAGCATGCCAATCCCACTTGTCAACATTTGATGCCATGAAGCGCCTAAATGTGTTTCTCACTTCTTTTTCAGTTGCAAGCACATACGGAGTTCTCCCTCTCTCGTCTTTGAGGCAAGGATCCATACCCTGTTCTAGAAGTTCCAAAACCTTTTCAGAGTCCCCGCACTTTGCTGCTTCATGTAAAGGAGTGGACGTACCAATTGTGCCATTATCACTATCACTGTCACTTGATATGATGGCATCGCGAGATGGTGTAACACTAGAACATGCTTTGGTAACTTCCCTAGTCTCCAAATTTTCCATCAAAACCTCCATGGACTCGTTAGCCTTGGTGCTCGGACCACTTGCACTTAATAGTGACGCATCTTCACAATCAGGTGCAATTCGCTCATTTACTTCAAAGGATACTTGAGTCAACAAGCCATATATTCGTCGAGCTTCCTTGTATGTAGGTCTTCGGACAGTCAAAGGAATATTTCTAATTACATTAGGCTGACAGACAAAATATGGTCGATCTCCGTCAAAAAACAGTTGGCGGTTGTCAGAGGGAGCACATATGAAGATACAGGACGAAACAGCAAAGTAAGGCTTCCATGAAGTGAGCAAATCTTGGATTTCCTGGTAATCAAACAGCAAAATTATCATCACAAAATGTGATGTTAGCCCAGTTTAAAAAAAATCAGCTTTCCTACTCCATAGTGCCTCTGCTCTATGTTCAATATGACAGCCAAATAATCCCCCTCCTTTTGTTTCTTTTTCAAATCAGAGAGAGAGAGAGCCACTTCAAGTAGTAAAATCAATAAGGCAGAAGCACTCGAGCCTCTAAAAGCCCCCACTTTAAAGGAAACCAAGATGAACTTCTTATCATGAGACGATGTGTCAGAAAAGAAAGCTTGAAGTATCACTCAAGAAAATACCCAGTAGAAATAATCAGGAACATACTAAACTTTAAAAAAAAATGCATTGAAAGCAGAAATCACAGCATGGATAATACATCAACTTTATTAAGGGCCAAATTAACCGAGAGTGGTATTTGAAAAGCTCAACCCATTGCCACCACAAGAAAAGAGAAAAGGAGGAAAAACGAATAAATTTCATGATTAGCATTGAAAAAGGCAAGAAAAGATGTTGGCACACCTGCTTGGAAGGGGATGCTTTTGTTAGGAAAAATATATTATTCATATATCTTAACAATGATGCAATAGGCCATATATATATATAATACATGTTCTACTCCTAATACATATGGGATTAGGGTTATTTACTATACTCCTATTATTTAACACTCCCCCTCAAGCTGGTGCATATAAATCATATGTTCCGAGCTTGTTACATATATAACTAATACGAGGACCAGTGAGGGACTTGGTGAAAATATCAGCAAGCTGATCATTCGACTACACAAATTTTGTAGCAATATCTCCTAAGAGTATCTTTTCTCTGATGAAGTTGACAATCAATCTTAATGTGTTTAGTCCTCTCATGGAATACCGAATTTGATGCAGTATGAAGGGCAGCTTGATTATCGCACACAAGTTCCATCTGGCTGATGTCATCAAATTTCAACTCCTTGAGCAATTGTTTGATCCAAATTAGCTCACATGTTGCCATAGCCATTGCTCGATATTCTGCTTCTGCACTAGATTGAGCAACTACATTTTGTTTCTTGCTCTTTCAAGACACCAAATTGCCTCCTACGAAAACACAACATCCAGACGTAGAACGCCTGTCAGAAGGTGATCCTGCCCAATCAGCATCTGAGTATCCAACGATCTGCTTATGGCCTCGATCCTCAAACAATAATCCTTTGCCTGGAGCCGATTTTATATACCGAAGAATGCGGACAACTACATCCCAATGACTATCACAGGGAGAATCCATAAATTGACTTATAACACTCTCACGAAAGGAAATATCAGGTCTAGTCACTGTGAGATAATTTAATTTACCAACCAGCCGCCTATATCTTGCAGGATCACTAAGTGGCTCCCCCTGTCCTGGCAGAAGTTTAGAATTCGGATCCATCGGAGTGTCAATCGGTCTACAACCTGTCATTCTTGTCTCCTCAAGAATGTCTAAGCATACTTCCGTTGTGATATCACAATACCTGAGCTAGACTGAGCGACCTCAACACCCAGAAAATACTTTAGTTTGCCCAGATCCTTAGCCTGAAAGTGTTGAGAGAGATGTTGCTTCAATTTAGTAATACCATCATGATCATTGCCGGTAATAACAATATCATCAACATAGACCACCAGATAAATACAGAGACTCGAAGCAGAATACCGATAAAATACAGAGTGATAAGCTTCATTCTGAGTCATGCCAAACTCCTGGATAACTGTGTTGAACTCACCAAACCAGGCTCCAGAAGACTGCTTTAGACCATAAAGTGACCGGCGCAGGCGACATACAAGGCCACGAGACTCCCCCTGAGCAACAAAACCAGGTGGTTGCTCCATATAAACTTCATCCTCAAGGTCACCGTGTAAAAAAACATTCTTAATGTCCAGCTGATAGAGAGGCCAATGGCGAACAACAACCATGGATAGAAAAAGGCGGACTGATGCTACCTTAGCCACGGGAGAGAAGGTATCAGTGTAATCGAGCCCAAATATCTGAGTATATCCCTTGGCAACAAGACGGGCCTTAAGTCGATCAATCTTGCCATCCGGACCAACCTTGACTGCATACACCCAGCGACAACCAACAGTAGATTGAAGGAATAGGAACGAGCTCCCAAGTACCACTCATATGTAAAGTAGACATCTCGTCAGTCATAGCCTGTCGCCATCCTGGATGAGACAATGCTTCACCTGTTGACTTAAGGATGGAAACAGAGGACAAAGAAGATATAAAAGCATAGTAGGGTGATGGCAGACAATGATAACTTAAACCGACATAATAGGGATTAGGATTAAGTGCGGTCCGTATACCTTCCCGAAGTGCAATCGGTGTACTAGGATGAGACAAGTCCGCAGTAGGAGCAAGATCAGGTGCAGGACGTGAATCAGTTGGGCCTAATGCTGGGTGCGGACGACGATGATAAGTCAAGAGTGGTGTTCCTGTGGCTGGGGATCTAGGAGGAGCTACAGTAGACTCCCCAACAGTTGGAATGGGTAAGACTTCTGTGGCGGAAGGTGAAGGAGGAGCTGTAGTAAATTCCTTAAAGGTCGGTATAGGTAAAACCTCAGATATAATCAAGGTGGTCAGAAGAGATAAAGAAAGGTTTAGACTCAAAAATGTGACGTCTGATGACATAAGGTACTACGAAGATCAGGTGAGTAACAACGATATCCCTTCTGAACACGAGAATAACCAAGGAAGCACACTTGAGAGCACGAGGAGCTAACTTATCTTTCCCTATGAACGAAACAAGTGCTCCCAAAAACACGAGGGGGAATAGAGTATAAGGGTGACTGGGGAAACAATACTGAATACGGGATCTTATTCTTAATGGGAGATGAAGGCATCCGATTAACCAAATAACAAGTTGTGAGAACTGCATCGCCCCAAAAACGCAGTGGAGCATGAGATTCAATGAGAAGTGTGCGAGCAGTCTCAATGATGTGCTTATTCTCACTCTGCAACCCCATTTTGCTGAGGGGTATAAGGACAAGAGGTCTGATGAATAATTCCTTGAGAAGTCATAAACTGCTGAAATTGAAAGGACAAATATTCTAAGGCATTATCACTGCGAAAAGTGCAAATAGAAACACCAAATTGATTTTTGATTTCAGCACAAAAATTCTGGAATATAGAAAACAACTTAGAACGATCTTTCATTAAGAAAATCCAAGTACATCTTGAATGATCATCAATGAAACTAACAAAATAACGAAATCCCAAGGTTGAACTGACTCTTCTAGGACCCCATATATCATAATGAACTAAAGAAAAAACAGACTCTGCATGACTCTCAATACTACGAGGAAAGGAGGCTCGGGTATGTTTTCCGAGCTGACACGACTCACAATCTAATGTANGAATATAGAAAACAACTCAGAACGATCTTTCATTAAGAAAATCCAAGTACATCTTGAATGATCATCAATGAAACTAACAAAATAACGAAATCCCAAGGTTGAACTGACTCTACTAGGACCCCATATATCATAATGAACTAAAGAAAAAACAGACTCTGCATGACTCTCAATACTACGAGGAAAGGAGGCTCGGGTATGTTTTCCGAGCTGACACGACTCACAATCTAATGTAGATAAACTAGACAAACTAGGCACCATATTCTGAAGCTTGGATAAGTTTAGATGTCCTAAACGTCTTTGAATTAGGTCCGGAGAATCTGTAACTAGAGATGCCTTGGAGGAATTGAGTGAGTTAAGGTAGAAAAAGGCCTTCTGATTCAAGTCTTGTTCCAATCGTCTGTCCCGTACTGCGGTCCTGCATGATAAAAGAATCATCAATAAAATATACACCACAATGGAGGGCACGAGTCAAACGACTAACAGATGCAAGATTAAAAGGAAAGCAAGGGACATAAAGAACGGAATCTAGAGTGACAGAGGGTAGGGGATTCACTTGTCCAACTCCTTTTGCTTTAGTTTGAGACCCATTGGCTAACGTAACAGTGGGAAGAGACTGTGAATACGCAATATTTTACAAAAGTGATTTATTACCAGAGATATGATCAATTGCCAGAGATATGATCAGAAGCGGCTGAGTCAACAACCCATTGTCCAAGAGTACTAGACTGGGAAACACAAGCAAAAGAATTACCAGCAACAGAAGTATTACTCAGAGCAACAGAGGCTACTTGTGGAGATGTCTGCTTACTTGCTCGATACTGAAGGAACTCATTATACTCCCCTTGAGATAATGAAAATCCCTGGTTACCTGTAGTCTCGGTCTGAGCAACATAAGCATTTTTGGGTGGACGACCACGTAAAGAATAGCACACGTCACGAGTGTGTCCAAGTTTATGACAATAAGAGCACTTGAGTCTAGATCTTCCAAAACGACCTCCTCCTCGTCTATTCTCCATAGTTGGAGATGCCCGATTGTCCACTAACTGTGATGAGAACATTGGTTGACTTGGTGCTGCAGCAAGGCGAAGTAATCGAGAGAACAATTCATCAACTGTGGGGACAGTCGCACTAGCAAAAATTTGATCGCATACTGAGTCAAGATCATTAGGAAGTCCAGCAAGAGTAAGAACTAGAAACATCTTTTGTCGCTGCTCTTGTTACTTTTCAACACTAGCAGAAACTGACATCAACTTCTCAAATTCCTCCATGATTGCCTGTACTTTTCCCAAGTAGACATATCTAATTCATGTTTCCTTAAATTTGTCATCCGCGATATCACATCATAGAAACGAGATATGTCATTAGTGTATAAAGTGCGAGCCTTTTCCCAAACCAAATAACATGTCTGGAATGGACGAAACAAGGGCATCATCAACTTGGAATCAATAGATCGCCACATGATACTGCATAATTGAGCATCGATCTTCTCCCAAAGTGTTTTGGCCTTTTCATCTCCTTCGCTAGACTTCTCGATTAGATGATCTTGAACACCTTGACCTTTACACCACAGCTCGACATACAAAGCCAAGCTAAGTAGTTTGAACTTCCCATTAAAGATTCTGAGGTAATCATAACACCGGAACTGCCAAAGCCCGGGTTTTTAGACCCGAAAGCATCAACTCCCAAAGAAATCGTTGAATAAAGGTCTATAAAATTATCACCAAATAACAGAAAGAATCAATTGAAAAACTCCCTGAAACAGACAAAGGAGACACTGTTTTTGCCGGAAAATTACTGTAGCTACCGGAAAACAAACAGTGTAGTCGCCGGAAAAACTCAAAGTACTCGGAATCAAAAAATAAAAGCACGGGTATCGTCGGAATTGCTATGCGACCAGGCTGTCTTGAAGAAGCTCGGCCAAAAAATGGCCGGAAGAAGCCTCACGCGCCGGCGCGTGACATCGGAGGCTCGCCGGCGACGCGTGAGGGCGCGTGGAAGGGGTTCTGCCGGAGAAATTTTTATGGGTTGGTCGCTTGAAGCTGATCTACCTCGTGGTGGTGTTGGTTTTTGCACAACACCGACGGATATTGGTTTTTTTCGAAAAAAATGCCCTAAAAGGTCGCCGAAATTGAAGCACGACGACTGTTTTGACTGGGTTTTTTTCCCGGATGTTTTCTTACTGCTGCTCTGATACCATGTGAGAATACATGGGAAAATATATTATTCACATATCTTAACAATGATACAATAAGCCCTATATATATATATAATACATGTCCTACTCTTAATACATATGGGATTAGGGTTATTTACTATGCTCCTACTATTTAACAGTTACTATTAAGAAATGAGCATAATTTGGCAAGTCACACTGAATAGGGCACACAGATCATACTGCAACAGAATTTCTCTCTATGTAAACATCAATCCCTTTACCTTTTTAAGAGCAAGTTCATTATGCCGACGAATTGATGCTCCAGCAGAGTGCGCAATCTTGCCACTTGCATCTTTTGATGACTGTTTCTTTCCAGCCTTAGCTCGTATAACATACCTAAAAGAAAGGTAAAGTAGTATAAATTATCCACATTCTCTCAGAAGGGATGCAGGAATATGTAAGCTCCAGATCAAGAACAAGGGAGCATGGAAAAAGAAAAACAAAAGAACCTGACTCTTAAAGCCAAGGTAGAAAACGATGACAGCAGCAGTGAAATACGTAACAAGACAAGTTAGGAATGCAGCCAAGAGAATGGACACTAGTTCCAAGAGTCAACAAATCTTAAATCTCGAAATTCTAAAGGAAAGCAAAGAGGACCTTTAAAATAGGACTCCTTGCTGTAAGAGAGAAATTTGCCACATGCAAGCAAAGTGACCAACTCTATATAGAACCAAACAAGGGAACTGACTCAGTCTGCTGCTGTGAATAAAATGCTGTAGAAATCTTTTTAATAAAAAATCAAAAGTTTAACTAGGATATGCTAAAGATTTATTAATAATTAAGAAATAACAGTAAGTACACGTGGGGAGGAGAAAATAGACATGAACCATGACCTTCTTGAAAGAAAAAATAATAAGGAAGTTCTATCCACAATCTGATACTTTTTGACTAAAGGAATAGGGCAAGGATAGACAGATACAACACTCATATCCCATTTAATTACATTCATTCTCATTGTGGAGGATGGCAGAAGTTATGGTTTGTAATTTGTCTTTCTACCTGTAAATTTAAGCAACTCCATGAAGCTCGGCGCATGGTTATACAAACATGTTTTGTTTATTTAATTTTTTTGCTCCAAAAGATTTTTAAATTGCAGAAGAAATTTGATTATTTCTTTACCCTCGGAATCTAGAAGATACACATTTTTTTTAAAGTAGTCAACAGAATTAGTCGTCCAATAAATGCAGAGCGTAGATTCTTTATTGATGCACTATGCAGGGATCAAATGGTTAAACAGAAACTATACCAGAAAACGATTTGAAATTTTCTCATCTACTATTCAGAGTAAATTATCAACAGATTCTCACAAGATATAAGAAAACTTGATTAGCGTAGTAGGGACAAAGTTCATTGCAACAAAAAGAAAAGTTCATTTCAATATCTTGTAAAAGATATTTATCGAATTAGTTGTTTTGGCACGAAGATAATTGTAATAAGAAGCATGCCACTTTTTAATACAACAAAAACTCTAACCTGTGGAATGTCTTATGTGCCACAACTGCAGTACCATCAAAAACACAGCCTGCAAAATGCCCACCTCTTGCAAGCAACATGATCCTCAAACGGGTATTATCCCTTGGTTCATGTATCAGATATTTCAACTTCTCAGTCACTTCACTTTCTGTCAGATGAATCTTATTCCTGATATCATCTGCAGCAAGCGTCTTCTTGTTCTCAAACAAAATGTTCTCCGACTCACACAGGAGTAAAGTCTTCCACATTGAAAGTATCTCCCCATCATGCAAATTTAAAAATATCTTATTCTTAATATCTCCAACTATTCTTCGCTGCAGATCATTTGAGCGACTAGATTCTTTGTCATCATCTTCATCATCTGATCCAGAAATACTTGATAAATCATAATCCTTACATAGGGAATCAGATTTCATCTCATCAAAATCTTCCTCCTTTATAGTGTCTCTCCCAGCAATGCTTAGCTTTATCTGATATCAGTACTGACAAGAAATTACTATAACGAAATGAACAACCACTTTAATGGTATCAGCACCTTCAGGAACAAAGATATTGACAAAAAGCTGGAAATAATATTTTCCTTTTTGTAGCACTGGAGAAGAGGGAGAGGATGCAGATTGGAAGCTTTAGAGGCAGATTAACCAAGTGACAATTTCAGAAACACAAGCTAATTTGAAGTGCTTCTAGTGCAATGATGAATAGCCTTTGGTTGTAAAGTTCTAGCACAGCCATCTGTTTCAATTGCCACTCTGGTCATGTGGAACGAATGATTTTATTTTGTAAACCTTATCAAAGAATCTGAAGCTGTTTTCTAGAGGTGATTTCAGATATCAAAGTCATGCAATGTTCACCTTATTGTATTAGATGAAGTATTAATAGATAAAAAATTCTTTCGACTTACTTCATAAAATAAAGGTATTCTTTTGCTGAACATATTGAAACCAATACCCATAACCCCAGCTCCTAAAGACTAGTGATACATCATAAGCCTAGATTATCTCATTTCAAAAGCTAAAAAGTACAAATATTGGGATATTGTCTAAAAGTTGCTAGTTCCAAAGGGATACTCAATTAACTAAACCAAAATACCGTAAAAAGAGTTTGTTACAAGGTCGTTATCTTGGGCTTTCTTGAGGGTAAGCATTTAGTTTTTGAGAGTACATCTCTAAAAGTTCCCTCTTTATATATCACTTACTACTGTCTTTGATCAGAAAAGAATATAAAAGTTAATTTGAGGACAAAAGGAAAAGATTAAGTATCAACTACTAACAATAAATTGTGCCTAACCAAAAAAAAAAATACTTCGAATTCGATTATAAAGATAAAAATCCTATCTGTATCAGTCCTCTAGGTCGCAAGGTGCTAATTCACAGCAATGCTCAACTTCAAGAATAAGGCACGAAAAAAGCAATCAATTAAACTTCTTATTTTAAGTTCGTCAATTACAAAATCCTCACACTTCAACTTACAAAAACCTCACACCTGATTAGCGTTATCCTATGAAGACAGATTAAAATATCAATCAACTAGGCCGCAGTTCCATATCAGTTGAGAACAGCTCAAATAGTCCTATACATCTATTCCGCTCTATACAGGCCCATTTCAATCCAGCATGATAATATATAAAATTTATCAAAAAACATAATTTCAATAAAAGAGAGACGAAAGAAAATTAGTACGTTTAGTCGATGAATATCGGATTTGAAGTGAGAGCGCTGGTCATGGAGAGACTCAAACACAGCTTTACAAGTATTGCAGGACCACCTCTGTTTCGCGCTATTCCTATTATTATTCGAACTCTCCGTGTTCTGCGCATCCTTTTTGGATTCGTCATCGGTGGATACGTCGTCTAGGGTTTTGACTGAGAGACTTTCGAGTGGTTCGACTACGTAGAGTGGCGACGCTGATGGAGATTCGAGGAGGCGGCAGGAATCAAAGAAGTTCGGCGGTAGTTCGAAGATTGAACGGTGCCGTTTTACGTCGGCGATTGGTTGCCTGAATTGAGCGCGGCGATGCTGGGCGGCGGCGGCGGCGGCGGAATATGGAGCCTCCGTCGACATTATGGCAACGTTGATTAATCCAAACAGGCAGTAATAGTGGTTCAGTGTTTGAATATAGGGATTGATTTTAAAATAAGGAGAAAAAAAAAAGAGAAAAATATTGGGGGTAGTAGCACCGGAGGTTCCTGAGTAGACAACTACAGATACACCACTTTGAGGGGTCTTTGGTAGAAGGGGAGTTACGCGGGATTAATTATTTCGCATTAGTTATTCAACTTTTTCATGTGATAAAAAACACTAGTTATTCAACTTTTTTATGGGATAAAAAAATGAAAAATATATTCGACAATGACCCAAATGTCCACAATGAGGATATTATGATAATTTCGTAAGGTTTTTGAGGGCATAATAGATAATTGTGTATTTTCGTGTTTCATATATACCCTAGCAAATTTTTATTTTAATTTAATTTTTTTCAAACAATTCTCTCTCATTATTTAATTGTATTACCTTTCCCAAGGCTTCTTTCACATGTACATATGCATATTATATCATTTTTCATAAAGCACTCAATGCACATATACATATACTATACCAAAATGAAATACATTAAAATATACACATAGTATACTAGAGAAAATACATATAAAATTAAACTACTATACTCATATTGCATTGGCCACTTTCTAACCCTAAACACTTAAATATTGTGAACAACTATTTTTTGACCACACCCAAATTCTATACTATTTTGCTATAAATATTAAGGTTATATCTAATCTTAATATGTTAAATTTTTATCTTACTCTTAATAGATTCTATTTAAGAAAATTAAAAACAACAAAAATATTCACATTCTTAGAATATAAGATTTTTTC
>ML412124.1:0-19646 GCA_005239525.1 Nicotiana knightiana | reverse complement strand
TTGCCCATGGCCGAGTTTGCTTACAACAACAGTTATCAATCCAACATTCAGATGGCGCTGTATGAGGCTTTATATGGTATGAGGTGCAGATCTCTGGTGGGTCGGTTTGAGCCGGGTCAGGCCAGGCTATTGGGAACAAAGTTGGTTCAGGATGCATTGGAGAAGGTCAAGGTGATTCAGGATAGACTCCGTACAACCCAGTCCAGACAGAAGAGTTACGCGGACCGGAAGGTCGTGATGTTTTATATATGCTCGGGGAGCGAGTTCTGCTTCGGGTTTCACCTATGAAGGGCGTTATGAGACTTGGGAAGAAAGGGAAGTTGAGTCTGAGGTTTATTGGCCCTTTTGAGATATTGAGGCGTGTTGGGGAGGTTGCTTATGAGCTTGTATTACCTCCCAGCTTGGCAGGAGTTCATTCGGTATTTCATGTTTGGATGCTCCGGAGGTATCACGATGACCCGTCTCATGACTTGGATTTCAGCTCAATCTAACTGGACAAGGATCTATCATATGTTGAGGAGCCTGTAGCTATATTGGACAGGAAGCTCAGAAAGCTCAGGTCGAAGAACATTGCTTAAGTAAAGGTTAAGTGGCGGGGTCAGCCGGCCGAGGAGGCGACCTGGGAGACCGAGCAGGATGTGCGCAGCAGTTATCCTCATCTTTTCACTACTTCAGGCATGTCTTTATGCTCGTTCGAGGACGAACGAATTTTTAAGTGTAGGAGGATGTGACGACCCGGCCGGTCGTCTTAAGAATTTATGCCCCGATCCCCTATTAACTATTTTCCCCTAGTCTATTTCTGCTAAATTGAATTGCTGGGACGTTCAGTTTTGGAGTTTCGGAGAGTTTTGGGACACTTAGTCCCTAAATGAGAGCTTAAGTGTTGGAAAGTTGCCCGAAGTTGGGGCAGTGTGAAGATGGCCTCGGAATGGAAATCTGATGGTTCCGTTAGCTTCGTTGGGTGATTTCGGGGTTGGGAGCGTGTTCGTAATGCATTTTGGAAATTTGTAGCTCATTTAGGCTTGAAATGTCGAAGTTCGAATTTTTGAAGTTCCGGTCCGATAGTGAGATTTTGATCCGAGGGTCGGAATTGAATTCCAGGAGTTGCATTAGTTCTGTCATATCATATGGGACATGTGTGCAAAATTTCTGGTCATTCAGACGTGTTTTGGTTACGTTTTTGATCGAAAGCTTGTTTTGATGAAATTGGAAGTTCTTAGGCTCAAATCCTTGTTTAATATTAGATTCCCATGTTGTTTTAGGTGGTTTAAGGACTGGTACAAGTTTGAATGATGTTATGGGATATGTCCGTAGGTTTGGTTGAGGTTCCGGGGGCCTCGGGTGTGTTTCGGATGCTCAACGGGTCATGTCCTCCTATTTTTGAACTATTGTTGATGTTTCTGGTGCGCCTTCATTGCGGTCGCGAGCTTCCCGTCGAGATCGCGAAGGCTTATTTGACAACCTGGAACTTTTCTTCTTCGCGTTCGTGACCTGTCCCTCCGCGTTCACATAGCTTCACCTCTTCCTTCATCGCGTTCGCATTACCCGTGTTGCGTTCGCGTAGCCTTGTCAGCCCAAGCCTTCTCGTTCGCGTACTGCTCCTCGCGATCGCGAAGAGAAATCTTGGCAGCCTCCATTTTTTCTTCTTCAGGAATACGTGACTTCTTCCGTGTTCGAGATGCATTAAATGACTGGGCAGTATAAACATCTCAAAATCCGAGGGTTAGCCATTTTTACCAAAATTCAAGCTTGAGAGCTCGGATTTGAGAGAGATTTTGAGGGTTTTTCAGAGGAAACGATTGGGTAATGATTCTAAACTCCTTTTTTCTTATAACCCGCTAATCTAATCACGAATTCCTCTTCTAATTTCGGATTTTGCATGGAAAATGGGTAAGACTTCATAGACCAAATTATTGAATTTTGCATGGGCGATTGACCTTCGATTGAGAGATTTTTATATGGTTGGACTCGTGAGAGTACAAAGTTTCTGAAAAGGTAATATTTATCTGATTTCGAGATGCTGGCCTTAGGGGCATTTTGGTCATTTTACCTAATTTTGCGCCTTAGCTTTGACGTAAATAGTAGAATTAGTTGCTTGAGATGTTATTTACGATATGTAATTGAATTGTATATATTTGGGCCATTTGGAGTCGGATACTCGTGGAAAACGTGTCGTTCCAAGTTGATATTGAGCCGATTCGAGATATGTGGCTTGTCTAACCTTGTGTGGGGGACCTTACCCCTTAGGATGTGATATTTGGTAATTGAATGCCTTGTACGTGAGGTGGAGAGTGCGTACTTTTGCCAATTGTTGAAAATCCGTTTTCACTTTAAATATTTAGCCTGAGTTTCTTTCTTACTTGTTTTATTCTAGTTGCAACTATAGTCCATGTTAGCTTAGAAAATCATGCCTAGTTGCCTGAATTGCCTATTTGCTTAAATTGCCTTAATTGCACTACGTGAATCATGCTAGACTAGAATTACTTGTTGCCTTGTATTTATGCACTCTAATTATGAGCTTCTTCTTGTTGTGGCTGTGTATTTACTTTGGGACTACGGGACGTTATCCCGGGAGATCCCCCTGCATATTTAGTTTGGGACTACGAGACGTTATCCTGGGAGATCCCCTTGCATATTTACTTCGGGACTACGAGACATTATCCTGGGAGATCCCCCTGCATATTTACTTTGGGACTACGGGACGTTATCCTGGGAGATCCACCTGCATATTTACTTTTGGACTACGGGACGTTATCCCGGGAGATCCCCTTGCATATTTACTTTGGGACTGCGCGACGTTATCCCGAGAGATCCCCCTGCATATTTACTTTGGGACTACAGGACAGTATCCTGGGAGATCCCCCCTGCACAGATGATGATCCTTCGGTTATATATATTATGGACTACGGGACGGTATCCTGGGATATCCTCATTGTTATCATTGTTATTAAGATGTTCGTACCCCGTGTTTTCTCTATTCTTGCGTTTTCTTATTGCTTTGTTTGACTTGACATACTTCACTACTGTATTCATTATTACTGCATGTTTTCATACTGTAAATCCCTATTATATTGTTTGACCTCAGTAGGGCCTTGACCTTCCTCGTCACTACCTGACCGAGGTTAGGCTTGGCACTTACTGAGTACCGCTGTGGTGTACTCACGCCCTTTCCTGCGCATGTTTTTCCTGTACACATCCAGGAACCTCCACTTAGGCACACTATCCCCGAGGTTGAGAGATACAACAGAGACTTCGAGGTACATCTGCCGCGTCCGCAGAACAGGAGTCTCTATCTTATTCCAGCTTTTGTGAAAAGTTTATCTTTCCTAACAGTTGTGTAGTCATTCTAGAGTTAGAGCAGTGTATTATATTCTGTTAGCCTGTGGTTCCCGTGAGTTTTCCGGGTTTTGGGGTTATATTTTAGACTTCCGTATTATTTTGGGTTGTATATGTCAAGTGGCATTTATATACAGTCTTTCTTTTAGATTGTTTAGTTTTTACTTAATATTTCCGCAAGTTATGTTGATATTCCGTATTGCTAGGCTTACCTAGTTATAGGGACTAGGTTCCATCACGACATATTCACGGAGGGCGAACTGGGGTCGTGACAGGTTGGTATCAAAGCTCTAGTTTCATAGGAGTCACGGAACACAGGCCGTTTTATTAGAGTATCGTTGATCGGTACGGAGACGTCTGTACTTATCTACGAGAGGCTATTTAACCGTTTAGGAAAAATCTTCTCTTCATTGATTTCCTTGTCGTGCAATATTTTTGACATCAATTCTAAACCTCTGTTTTCTATTCTCTCACAGATGGTGAGGACACGTGCTACTCGGGACGATCCGGCACCCGTACCCCCTACAACAGCCGCCAGAGGCCGGGGCCGGGGTAGAGGCCGAGGACCCGCACGTGGTGCGGCGAGAGCACCAGGGTGAGCTGCCGCCGAGGTACCACTAGTAGATCCAGCTGAGGTCCAAACACCTCACACGTCTACTGCCACTACTGCTCCAGCCCTTAAGGAGACATTAGCTTAGTTCATGTCTATGTACACCACTCTAGCTCAGGCAGGGTTTCTTTCATTTGCTGCAACAACATCCCAGGCCGGGGGAGGAGCACATACTCCTGCCGCCCGCACTCCTGAGCAGCGAGTGCATGTGGAGCAGGTCCCAAAGGTCATTCATGTGCCGCCTGTTGTGCCAGTTCAGCCCGAGGGAGGGTCAGCTGCTTCGGAGGACGAGCAGCGGAGACTTTAGAGGTTCGAGAAGTATGACCCTCCGGTATTCAGTGGACTAGCATCAGATGATGCCTTCGGGTTTCTAGAGGAGTGTCATCGTATTCTTCGCACTATGGGCATAGTCGGATCTAGTGGGGTTTCCTTTACTACCTTCCATCTTGGCGGAGCCGCCTATGATTTGTGGTGCACCTATGATTAGGCAGTCCAGACGAGGCTGCTTCACTGACCTGGACCCAGTTCTCAGATATGTTCCTGAGGGAGTTTTTTCCTCAGAGCCTCAGGGACGCATGGCGCGCAGTGTTTGAGAATTTGCGCCAGGGTGCTATGACAAATTCAGAGTATGCTATCTGTTACACCAGATTGGCTAGGCATGCACTGTCTTTGGTTGCTACTTTTCGCGAGAGGGTTCGCCGGTTCATTGAAGGTCTTGTTCCACCCATCAGATCTAGCATGGCTCGAGATTTGGAGATGGACATTCTTTATCAGCAGGTAGTAAGCATTGCTAGGAGGATCGAGGGTATGCTTGCTGGGTAGCGAGAGGAGATGGAGGCCAAGAGGTCTCGAGAGTCGGGCCACTACTCTAGTGCCCGTACCCTAGCAGCAGGTCATCTTGGTAGGAGTTATATGGTCCGCCCTTTCATTCATCTCTTCCAGCAGCCAGCGGTACCCCAGCTCAACCCAAGTCTCAGGAGCCTTATTATACACCTCCAGTTTCTGGCGCACCTCCTGCGCGGGGTGCTTTCATAGGTCAGTCTAACAGACCTGGCCCTGGCTAGTCCCAGCCGCCACGTCCTCCCAGAGCTTGCTCGAGTGTTGCGATACACTCCATGTGATTTGGTACTTCCCCAGACTTATTAGGGGTGCATCTTCACACACTTTTCAGCCATAACGTGCTCAACAGGGTTCTCAGGCAATGATCACAGCTCCAGCTGCTACCCCACCTGCCCAGCCAGCTAGGGTAGAGGTCAGGGAGATAGAGGTCGCCCTCGAGGGGGAGGCCAGGCCATATATTGTGCTATTCCTGCTCGTGGTTGCCTCTGATTTTGTCATTACAGGTATTGTACTGGTTTGTCACAGAGATGCATCGGTTCTATTCGATCCAGGCTCCATGTATTCTTATGTGTCTTCTTATTTTGCTCCGCATTTTGGTATAGCCCAAGATTCTTTAGGTTCTCCTGTTTATGTTTCTACTCCTGTGGGGGATTCTCTTGTTGTGGACCGCATTTATCGGTCGTGTTTGGTTACTATTCATGGTTTTGAGACCAGTGCAGATTTATTGTTACTCGATATGTGGACTTTGATATTATCTTGGTCATGGACTGGTTGTCACCCCATTATGCTATTCTTGATTGTCACACAAAGACCATGACGCTGGCAGTAGAGTTATCTCTTTTCTTAGAGCTTGGCGTATGGTTGAGATGGGGTGTTCCGCGTATTTGGCTTATGTGAGAGATGTCAGTGTTGATACCCCTTCTGTTGATTCAGTTCTAGTAGTACGGGATTTCCCCGATGTGTTTCCAGCTGATCTTCCGGGCATGCCGTCCGATAGAGACATTGATTTTAGCATTGATTTGTTGTCGGGAACTCAAATCATTTCCATTCCTCCTTACCGTATGGCTCTTCCTGAGTTGAAGGAGTTGAAGGATCAGTTACACGAATTTCTTCATAAGGGTTTTATTCGACCCAGTGTTTCACCTTGGGGTGCTCTTGTTTTATTTGTCAAGAAAAAGGATGGTTCTATGCGCATGTGTATTGATTATCACCAGTTGAACAGGGTTACAGTGAAGAACCGTTATCCCTTACCTCGTATTCTATCAACTTGTGGTTCCCGTGAGTTTTCCGGGTTTTGTGGTGATATTGTAGACTTCCGTACTATTTTGGGTTGTATATATCAAGTGGCATTTATATACAACATTTCTTTTAGATTGTTCAGTTTTTACTTAATATTTTCGCAAGTTATGTTGATATTCTTTATTGCTAGGCTTACCTAGTTATAGGGACTAGGTGCCATCACGACATGTTCACGGAGGGCGAACTGGGGTTCTGACAGTAGGCCATATGGTATAGTCAGAGGGTATTCAGGTGGATCCCAAGAAGATTTCGGCAGTCAGAGATTCGGAGTTTCTTGGGCTTAGCAGGTTATTATCACCGGTTTGTGGAGGGCTTTTCATCTATTGCAACCCCGATGACCTGGTTGACTCAGAAGGTTGCCCCTTTCAGGTGGTCAGATGAGTGTTAGGCGAGCATTCAGAAGCTCAAGACATCCTTGACAACGGCAGCTGTGTTAGTTTTGCCCACAGGTTCAGGACCATATACCGTGTATTATGATGCTTCACGGGTGGGACTTGGTGCAGTGTTGATGCAGGGTGGCAAGGTTATAGCCTATGCTTCTCGTCAGTTAAAGGTTCATGAGAAGAACTATCCAGTTCATGATTTAGAGTTAGCAGCTATTGTTCATGCATTGAAGATTTGGAGGCATTACCTGTATGGGCTGCCATGTGAGGTGTTCACAGATCATAATAGTTTGCAGTATCTATTCAAGTAGAAGGATTTGAATATGAGGCAGAGAACATGGTTAGAGCTGTTGAAGGATTGTGACATTACCATCTTATATCATCCGGGGAAGGCCAATGTAGTGGCCGATGCTTTGAGCCGGAAGTCAGCCAGCATGGGTAGTGTTGCTTATATACCAGCCGGAGAGCGACGACTTACTTTGGATGTTCAGGCTTTGGCCAACCGATTCATGATATTGGAGGTTTTTGAGACTGGCAGTGTTTTGGCCCATACTGTGGCCCGTTCTTCATTGTATGATCGTATTCAGGATAGGCAGTACGATGATCGCCATTTATGTGTCCTTATAGATATTGTCCGGCATGGAGGTGCCAAAAAGGTCACAGTTGATGATGAGGGAGTTTTGAGGATGCAGGGTCGTGTTTGTGTACCTGATGTTGATGGCATTCGGGAGTTGATATTGCAGGAGGCCCATAGTTCCCGGTATTCTACTCATCCGGGCGTCACAAAGATGTACCAGGATTTGCAGCAGCATTACTGGTGGCGGAGGATGAAGAAGGATATTGTAGCATATGTGGCTAGGTGCTTGGACTGTCAGCAGGTTAAGTACGAGCACTAGAGACCTGGTGGTTTGATGCAGCAGATTGAGCTTCCCGAGTGGAAGTGGGAGAGAATCACCATGGATTTCGTAGTTGGACTCCCACAGAATCAGAGGATGTTTGATGCGGTGTGGGTTATTGTTGATAGGTTGACCAAGTCAACACACTTCATTCCTGTATAAGTTTCGTATTCTTCGGAGAAGTTGGTAAAGATCTACATAAGGGAGATTGTTCGCTTGCATGGTGTGCCCATGTCCATTATATCTGACTGAGGTGCTCAGTTTACCTCCCATTTCTGGAGAGTGTTTCAGCATGAATTGGCCACACGGGTTGATTTGAGCACAGCATTTCATCCTCAGACGGACGGACTGTCCAAGCGTCCTATTCAGATTTTGGAGGATATGTTGCGGGCATGTGTCATTGACTTTGGAGGTTCATGGGACCAAGTTTTGCCTTTAACTTAGTTCGTCTACAACAACAGCTATCAGTCGAGCATTCGGATGGCTCCGTATGAGGCGTTGTATGGTAGGCGGTAGCGGTCGCCAGTCGAGTGGTTCGAGCTAGGGGAGGCTAGATTGTTGGGTTCAGAGTTAGTCTAGGATGCCTTGGACAAGGTGAGGATCATTCAGGATAGACTTCGCACAGCTCAGTCCAGGCAAAAGAGTTATGCAGATCGCAGAGTTCGTGATTTGGCATTTATGATAGGAGACCGGGTATTTCTTAGAGTGTCACCCATGAAGGGCTTGATGAGGTTCATAAAGAAGGGCAAGTTGAGCCCTAAGTACATTGGTCCATTTGAGATTCTGGACAAGGTGGGAGAGGTGGCCAACAGACTTGCTTTGCCACCCAGTTTATAATTCGTGCACCCGGTGTTTCATGTATCTATGCTTCGGAGGTATATTTTCGATCCCTCTAATGTACTTGGCTTCAGCGGTTTCCAGTTGGACAAGTATTTGACTTATGAGGAGGAGCCGGTAGCCCAATTAGCTCGGCAGGTTCGTCCGTTAAGATCGAAGAGTTATCCTTCAGTTCGTGTTCAGTGGAGAGGTCATCCTATTGAGTTAGCTACCTGGGGGTCCGAGTCCAATATGCGGAGCCGATATCCCATCTTTTCCCCGATTCAGGTACCATTTTATGTCCGCTCGAGGACGAACGGTTGTTTTAGAGGTAGAGATTGTGATGACCCAAAAGGTCATTCCATGTAATTTTAGCTAAATATGTGTTCCGAGGCCGTGAAAGCCTAATTTAATCTCAACTCGATGTGCGTGTGCCACCCGGGCGTGTAGCCGGGAAGCCGTTAAATGGAAAATTGATAAAATGATTATTTTGTATTAATTATTTGAGTAAAGTTGACTTTGGTCAACATATTTGGTAAACGGACTCGGACCCGGGATTGGACGGTACCGGAGGTTCCGTAGGAAAATATGGGACTTGGGCGTATGCCTGGAATCGAATTCCGAGGTGCCAAGTCCGAGAAATGATTTTTGAAGAAAATTGTTTTCCAAAAAATATAAAGGTTTTTGAAAATGTGATTTGATGTGAAACCTGTGATACCGGGCCCGTATTATGGTTCCGGAGCCCGGAACAGGTTCAATATGTCTTATATGTGTTATTTGTGAAATTTGGTGGGAAACAGACTTAGTTTGACGTGATTTAGATCGAAAATGGAAAATTTAGAAGTTTTGGAAGTTTAAAGGAATTTCATTGATTTTGAGGTTTAATTCGATGTTCATGATGTTATTTTAGTTTTTTGGTTACTTGAATAAGTTCGTAGGATGTTTTTGAGGTTATGTTCATAATTGGTTTGGAGCCCTAAGGGCTCAGGTGAGTTTCAGGTGGGTTCCGGGTTGTTTAGAGTTGAAAAATCACTGCTGGTGGACCAGTTCTGGAGAGTTTATTCCCAAATCATAGGTAAGTAACCCCTAACTAGTTTCTTTCAACTTCCTACTGATTTTCATCAAATTTTATCAAGAATTCTAGGGTTTTAATTGTAGAAAATTGGGGATTTGGGTAGAGTTAAGAGTTTTTGATTATTTGGGAATTTGACCTCGGTTTGGGGTTGGATTTCAAAACAAATTATATATTTGGGCTCGTGGGGAAATGGGTGATAGGGTTTTGGTCCGAACCTCGCGTTTGGACAAAGCGGGCCCGGGGTCAATTTTTGGAATTTTGGGAAGATGTTGGGAAATCTATAATTAAGCATTGAAATTGATTTGTTTAGCAATTCTTGACGTTATTGAGTCAATTATGTCTAGATAAGGTTGATTTGGAGTTGGGTTCAAGGGGAAAAGCGGTGCTAGAGGCTTGATTTGGATTCTTGGAGCCGAGGTAAGTGTTTCGCCTAACCTTTGCTTGAGGGAATAGGTGTTGAGTCCTAATTGCTACGTGTTTATTACATTTTCAATGTATAGGTGTGGTGATGCGTACCTATATGTTGTTGTCAAGCATGACTACGAGCCGGAAATTTGCAGTTATATGATATTTATTGGCTTTCACTATGTTTATGGGTTAATATCAATATGATAGCTATTTATTTGGTGGAAATTCTTGGTTATGAGTATTGTTGAGTAGTTGATCGGTTGGGGAACTTTATGTTGGATTATATACTTGTGTAGGATTGGTTATAGCTGTGTCCCTTGCCAGGACGATATTATTCTTGTTGATTATTCCGTGCATTTAAGGTTTCTTATTGTTGATTTCATGCCAACTGTTGTTTTTATATTGTTATGCATGAGGGGATATTCTGTGCCGAGTGATTGTGAGGTTATGCACGAGGGGACATTCTGTGCTGAGTGTTTATTTATTTATTGCACGAGGGGACATTCCGTGTTGAGTGTTTCATTATTTATTGCACGAGGGGACATTCTGTGCCGAGTGCTTGTGAGGTTATGCACGAGGGTACATTCCGTGCCGAGTGTTTATTTATTTATTGCACGAGGGGACATTCTATGCCGAGTGTATGTGAGGTTATGAACGAGGGGACATTCTGTGCCAAGTGTTTATCTATTTATTTATAGCACGAGGGGACATGCCGTGTCGTTCTGTTTATTTATTGTTCAGAGTTGTTAAATTCCTTCTGTTATTTGTACATTCCAGTTGTTATCGTAATCTGTGACTTCAGTGAATTGTTGCCACTTCTTCCCTAGCATGTTAACTCCATATTTGTTTTGTTCTTATCTTTCATTTCTTGTCATTTCTTCTTTATTACATTATAGAACTGTCCAGGTATTCGTTATTTGTCGTGTCTTAGCCTCGTTACTAGTTCGCCGAGGTTAGGCTCGACACTTACTCAGTACATGGGTTCAGTTGTAGTGATGTTGCACCTGCACTTCTTTATGTTGTGCAGATTACGGAGCCGGACCCAGTGGGCATTGATCGAGGGTGTATCCTTCAGTCCACAGGCGACACTGAGGTAGTCCCGTAGACGTTCGCGGGTCTTGGCATCACCATCTATTTCTCTCCTTCTGTCTTATCTTGTATTTCTAGACAGCTACATTTGTTTATTCAGACTCATGTTTTTAGTAAATCTTAGATTGTCCGTGAAATTGTGACACCGGTTCTAGGGGTGTATTTTAGGAAATTTTATAAGATTTATCATTTAAGTTGTCGAATTACTTATCTTCCACATTTCTAATTATAAATGTGCTAGTTTACCACTGTTGTTGCAATTGTCTATAATAAGGGAAGAAATGTAATAATTGGAACGTTGACTTGTCTAGTGGATTCAATGTTAGACGCCATCACGACCTAAAGGTGGGATTTCGGGTCGTGACACTTGTACTGACATTTAAGTTAATTATCCTATTTTAGGAGTGGCAAATTGACAAAATCAGGTACTAAGTTTTATATTAACTTCGGTTCATATCCATTTGCATCCAGTTATAAAACTGTGGCCTAATTAGTGTAGCCAATATATTCCATGCACTGGTGGTGATTTTTGATAAAGTTTGGTGATTGTTATATTTATGGTTAAGTTTTACTCTCTCTTTCATGTTCATATTTTTCGGACGCTCCTTAAGAAAGATATATATCTAATAGCTCTAATTTGTTAGTTTTAACTGGAATAATAAGGATATATTCACAAAAAGTAACATAAATAATTTCTTATTTTTCTAAAACGTCAATACTTTTAAAATAAATCAACTTTGTTAAAATGAATAATATTTGAAATAGTAGGAAGTAGTGGTAAATGCTACAGCCAACACTAATTTGAGTCTTTTACCTATAAACTATTGACTTGGGAGCACAAGGACAAAAGAAAATATGTAGCATCTATAACTGACTTCAAACTCGTACTAATCAAGAATATAATGATAACTCTACCCTTATCTCCAGATATCTTTATAAACCACTAGATAAAATAGCATTGAAGTCTGTTCCTATTTCTTTGTTTTCAGTTACAAACTTGGGGTTTGTATTTGTCCTTAGATGTAACGATCCGACCGGTGGTTTTGAGAATGTAAGCTTCGTTCGGCAACATAAGGTCTTGAACAGCTTCACATTGTGTATATTGACCTGCGTGCGTGGTTGGATTCAGTTACCGGATGATCCGGAGTCAAATTGGAAGTAAGATTTCAGTTTTGGAAGCTTAAGCGATTGAAGTTGACAAGAGGTTTGACTTTTGTATAAACAGCCTCGAAATGAGTTTTGGGTGATGTCAACAACTTCGTATAGTGATTTTGGACTTAGGCGCGCGTCCGGATTTGGTTTTGGAGGTCCGTAGAGTAATTTGAGGTAATTCAGCGAAAGTTGGAAAATGGAGCAGTTTGACCACATTTGAATTTTTGGGTTATCAGGGTCCTAATGCGATTCCGAGAGTTGGAGTGGCTCCGAGATGTCAATTGGGACTTGTCTACAAATTCGGCGTCATTCCGAGTTGAATTGATAGGTTTCAGCACGAGTTTTGATAATTGAAGATTTGAAAATTCATAAGTTCGATTCATGGTGTGATTTGTCGTTTTGTCATTGTTTGATGTGATTCTAGACCTCGAGCAAGTCTGTGTTAGGTTATATGCCTTGTTTGTGTGATTAAACGGGGTCACGGGGGCCTCGGGTGTGTTTCGGATGGGCTTCGGGTCAATTTTCTTCTATTGTCCACTGCTGATTCTGTCTTCTGGTTCTTCTATGCGATCGCATAGTGATAGACGCGATCGCATAGTGCTGCTCTGACCTGCCCAGTCCTTCCTTCACTGTGTTCGCATAGATAGATTCGCGAACGCAGAAGTCTACTTTCTCCTTCTTCACGTTTGCATCTACACCATCGTGTTCGCATAGTAGAAAATAGGGCTGAGGGTAGATGGCTTTTCCTTTTTTGCGCTTGCGTAGGAGCCTCTGCGTTCGCGTAGCTTTCCTGTTCTTCTTCTCCGCGTCTGCACTCCCACTGTCGCGTTCGTGATGCACAACTGGAAAGTAGCTATTTTCTCCCTTATATGCGATCGCACATGTTCTTTTGTGACCGCATAGCACCATTTTTGGCCGGTAAATATTTTCCTCTACGCGATCGCGATGCTTAAAACTCTGGGTAGACTGATATAATTCAAAATCAAGGGTTTCACATTTTTTATCATATTTGGACTTCTAGAGCTAGATTATTGGCGATTTTTGATGGGTTTTTCACGAAATTCGATTGGGTAAGTATTCTTCAATAGAATTAAATACATTCCATGATTTTATCTTTATTTCCATCATTTAATTTGTGTTTTGAGTTTAGGAAAATGTTGGTTTTGAAAGAAAAATTCTAAAATGAAAAATCATGATTTAAGGGACCAAATGGTATCAGAATTTGATAAATTTTATATGGTTAAACTCGTATCGGAATGGGTATTCTGATTTTGTAAAATTTGACGGGTTCCGAGGTACGGGCCCGGGGGTCGACTTTTGGGTCAATTTTTATATTTTTGTAAAGGTTGAAACTTTATTATCCGGAATAGTTCCTTACAAGTTTTATGTGTGTTTTAAAGTTGTTCTCGTTGATTTTGAGCCATCTGAAAGTATTTTTGCCCGAGAAGTCCATTTTAGAGTACAGGGTTGTCATCTTCGAGGTAAGTATCTTGCCTAACCTTGTGTGGGGGAACTAACCCTTAGGTTTGTGTCTTCTATGATTGTAGCTNGATGTCGTGCATGATATTGTGAGTGAGTGCTAAGGCACGAAGGGTGATGTCGTGCCATATTATTGTGAGTTCATGGCACGAACGATGTTTCCGTGCAGATGAGGACGAGGGACATGCATTATGATGTGATCTTTGTTTCCCTGTGTATACATTGTGCCTTTACTTTGAGCTGTTATTGTTGTACTTTTATATTTGGTGTGAGTTATTGTTATTGTCCTGTAATTGAATTTTATCTCAATTATTGTTGCACTGTCCATGTCTTTTACTTGCTTAATTTGCTTAATTTACGTGTCATATCCGGCGATTTCTATTGGAAGGTCGAGAGTAAAAGCACGAAGGGTGATGTCGTGCACTTGTTCTATCGGAAATTAAGTTCGAAATACATATATTGAGAAAGTATATTTTAAAAAAACATTTATCTTGAAGAAATTACATTTAAAGACTTTCCTTCTGTAAAGTATATATACGTACTCGGAGGAAGTACCTTTCAAAAGAAGTTTCCTATTTTGAAACGAATATATTTTTATGGTATTTAAAATAAACTGGTGGGTGAAAGGTTATATTCAAAGGTTTGATTAAATTGTTGGAGTTGTTGGCTAAGGTCAGAGGTGGAGATTATCGCAGTGCTGAGTTACTACTTGTTCTTACTTTATTGTGGGTTTTAGTTTTTGGCTTTGTTCCCGTCCATTTTTCAATGTAATGTTATGATATTACGTCGACTTATTACTATTTTCCTCACATTGCATTTTTATATAGATAATTATATTCTGTAATCTTTATACAAATGTCATATTCCATCATTTTCAATATTTATGCTTGTTTGTTTTACTAGACTAGTGAGTGTCTTGACTAGTCCTCGTCACTACTTCACCGAGGTTAGTCTTGATACTTACTGGGCACCGCTGTGGTGTGCTCATACTACTCTTCTGCGCATTGTTGTTGAGATTCCAGGATTTGCATAGTCGGCTGTTTGATAGATTGCAGCGCGATTGCTATTGTGGAGACTCAAGGTAAAACCGCTTCAGTGTTCGCGGTTCCGGAGTCACCATCTTATGTTTTTGTTGCACTGTTGTACTTATTTCTGAACATTGGTATTTTTAGGAGTTTTAGCATATTTTCCTTAAAGCTTATGACTTGTATTTGCCGGGTTATGGGAAGAAGTGTAAAGTGTTGAGATTTAATTCAAAAATCACTTAAACTATTCTTATATTATAATTGATGTTTGTTAATAATAAGCTTACCTAGCCCTTAAGACTAGGTGCCATCACGATACCCAACGGACGGAAAAATCGGGCCGTGACAAGTTGGTATCAAAGCTCTAGGTTCATAGGTACTACGAGTCATAAGCGAGTTTAGTAGAGTCTTGCGGATCTGTACGGAGGCGTCTGTACTTATCTTCGAGAGGCTACAGAACTATTAGGATAATTTCACTTCCTTCATTCTTATGGTGCAAGTTCATTGATCTTGAAGTTTGAAATTACCGTTCCATTCTCTCATTGATGGTGAGGACACGAGATGTGGTTCCTGATGATATTACCCCCGAGGCAGATGTCTCTAGGGGAAGCGGTAGAGGTCGATAGGAAGCACGTGCCGCAGTTAGGGAACTTACCAGAGTAGCCGTAGATGAGCCGTTATTAGTCTTAGTGAGAGAACCAGATTGATTCCAGGTGTACCAGCTACTCCACAGATTAGGAGAGGAGTTTAGACTCCCATCGCCTACATTCCAGAACAGCGAGATCATGTTGGTCATGTTCCAGTTGTCATGGTAGCAGAGCATGTGGTTTCAGTTCAGCCCGTGGGTATGGAAGCAACATATGAGGAAGGATAGCTCAGACTTGAGAGGTATAAGGAATACAACCCTCCTACTTTTAGTGTATTGGCCACGGATGATGCTAGGGGTTTCTGGAAGAGTGTCACTGCATTCTCCGTACTATGGGTATTGCGGAGTCGAGTGGGGTTGCTTTTGTCACGTCTCAATTCAGAGGAACGACTTGTCAGTGGTGGCAGGCATATGAGTTGGGGTAGCCCGGCCGAGTTAGATTCACTTGCATGGATTCACGTTTCAGAGATTTTGTTGAGGGAGTTTGCACCCCAGTCCCTCCGAGATGCATGGCGCGCAGAGTTTGAGTAGCTGCGCCGGGACGGTATGCCAGTATTAGAGTATGCCGCCAAATCCAGTGAGTCGGCCATGTATGCACCTCCCTTCGTTCCCTCAGTTAGGACCTGGGTCCGTAGATCCATTGAGGGGCTCAGGCATGGTATTTGGTTCAGCACGAATCGTGAGTTGGAGTTAGATGTCTCGTTCCGGCAGGTAGTACAGATCGCTCGCCGGTTAGAGGGCATGTGGGACCGAGAGCGAGAGGACAAACGAGATCAGGAGAGAGAGGTCAGGGAGGCGAGGAGTCCTCATAGACCGGAGAGATCTACTGGTCCTTATTATGGAGGCAGGTTACGACATGGTAGAGGTTTTGTGGGTCAGCTAGTTCAGTTTGTATTATAAGCTTGGCATGGGGTTTCAGGTACTCATGAGTCTCAGAGTACTCATATTGCACAGTTTCCACAGCCACGTCGGTAGAGAGGTTGCTTTGAGTATGGAGATACCAGCCACAGGGTGAGAGGTTATTCCAGGATCCAGACAGGTGTATCACAACAGGGTATTTAGGTGAGTAGAGGGCGCCCAAGAGGGGAGGCCCGGCCCATTGGTGTGTTTCGTGTAGTAGGCTAGAGGCCGTTGTGCCAGATGTTATCATACAAGTATGTTTTGATTTGTTGCAAAGGGGAACCGTGTGTATTTCATTGTAGTTCTGCTAGTCAGGACAAATCCCTTATTTGCCGCTTCATTTATTGTCACGACCCGAAATCCCACCTTCAGGCTGTGATGGCGCCTAACGTTGCACCCGCTAGGCAAGCCAACGTGTCAACTGTATTGATTTATTAGAAAGTGAAAATAACAAACACTGACTATATAACTGAAATAAAGTGCGGAAGCATTAACATAATTCTAAATAACAATAGCTAATAATGCAAAAATCCCCTTTAAGTACAACCCAGAAGTGGAGACACAACCTCACGAACTAGTCTAATATTTGACTAAAAACAACAGTTTGAAAATAAAATGATGTATTTGTCTGGAAAACACATAAAAGACAGGATGAAAGATAGAAAGGGACGCCGAGATCCACGAACGCCATGCGGAACTACCTCGGTGTCGTCTGGGATTGACTGAAGGACACTCCCACTAGCAATGTCCACTGGGTCCGGCTGCATAATCTGCACAACATAAGGAAGTGCAGGTGTAGCATCAGTACAACCAACCCCATGTATTGAGTAAATGTCGAGCCTATCCTCGGCGAAGTAGTGACGAGGCTAGGAAACGACAACAAATTGTACCTGTGCAGTTGAATAGTATAGTAGAATATAAACAAGAATACAATTACAGGGAAGAACATGCGGGGGATAAGAGATAGCAAATACCGAAATGACGGAAACAAAACAACAGTCTAAAATTCAAAAATAATAACGGGGATTGACAACACGAATTAAAAAGTGAAAAGAAACGACACTGCATGTCCCCTCGTGCATAACAATATAAAATATGGCACGGAATTCCCCCTCGTGCATAAACAACATAAACATTGCACGGAATGTCCCCTCATGCATAAAACATCACAATCACGGCACGGAATGTACCCTCGTGCATATATATATCATCAACACTGCACAGAATGTCCTCTCGTGCATAATAATCATAAACACGGAACGGAATGTCCCCTCACGCATAAATAATATTCAATCGGTACGAAATGTTCCTTCGTGCATAAATATAATCAATCGGCATGGAATGTTCCTTCGTGCATAAATAATAACCAATCAGCACGGAATGTTCCTTCATGCATAAATAATCATCAATCGGCACAGAATGTTCCCTCGTGCATGATGAGTGTAAAAGCATCAATTGATATGAAAGCTTAACAATACGACATTTCAAATGTTCATAAATAATCAACAAAATTTTACTGTCCCCGCAAGGGACTCAGCTATAACCAATCTCACTTAGAGGTATGATGTCAACAGTAAAATCCTCGACCGAACACATAATCAATAATTTTTCTACGTCATGAAATAACCTCAAGGTACCGCTTTCAAGGTTCCCAATAATTCCAAACACGGAGAATATCAAAGAACATTAAACAACTCATTAAGATCGACTCACAGGAATGCTTGACCACAACATATAAGTACCCGTCACCTCACCTATACATTGGACATGAATTACACATAGAAAATAGGACTTTATACCTATTCCCTCAAGATAAGGTTTGGCCAAACACTTACCTCGGCTCCAAGAATGGAAGTCAAGCCTCAATCACAGCCTTTTCTCTTGAATCCGACTCCGAAACGATAATATCTATACATAATTGATTTAATAACATCAATAATAATTCAATAAATCAATCCGAAAGCCTAATTATACATTTCCCATAATTCTTCCAAAAATACCAAAATTTGACCCCGGCTCCGCTTGGTTCAAAATCGAGGTTCGGACCAAAACTCGATCATCTATTCCCCCATGAACCCGAACATACAATTTGTTTTGAAATCCGACCCCAAAATAAGGTTGAATTCCCAAAATTTCCAAAAGCCCTAACTCTACCCAAAACCCCCAATTTCTACCCTTGATTTCATGTTTTTAGGCCTAGATTCTAATGATTGATGAAGGAAAATGGAAGAAACTAGAGTTAAGATCACTTACCTAAGTGGTTATGGAGGAAAAATAGCTTGGAACTCGACTATGGGGCTTGGAGAAGAAGGAGAGGGAGAAAATATGAAGAATCCCGAAATAGCATTCTGATTTTAAGGCTGTAAAATCACTGGGCAAATTTACGCTACGCGATCGCGGAAAGGGAGTTACGATCGCGGAGAGTACTGAGTTCTAGACTTACGCGATCGCGAACAAGGGACAGCGATCACGGGAGTACTGGACACTAACCATCGCGACCAAGCGATCGTGTTTGCGTAGAGCAACGCGCTGTCCTGCCCCCAGATCCCTTTAACGTTATGCGATCGCATCCAAGGCCCTAGGCTCTGCGATCGCATCCAAGGCCCTGCGTTCGCATAGGGTAATTTCCAAACCCCATCCATATGAACATCGCGATCGCGTGAATTACACCGCGATTGCAAAGATCAAATCACAGAACGCCTATAACAGCCCAAAAATACCAGAAATTTCCTAAGTTAACACCCCAACACCTACCTGGAACTCACCCGAGCCCTCGAGACTCAAAACCAAATATACACACGACTTCGAAATCATCCTACGAACTTATTTGAGTAATTAAACCACTAAAATAACATCAAAAATAATGAATTAAGCTCCAAAATCTAATGAATTTTCTCAAACTTCATAAACTTCTAAATTCTCCGATTTTGATCTGAAACACATCAAACCAAGTCTGTTTCTTTCAAAATTTTACATTTAACTCACATAACACATATTGAACCTGTTTCGGGCTCCGGAACCAATATACGGGCTCGGTAACACAGATTTCACATCAAAGTTCATTATCAAAAGTCTTTCTTATTTTCAGAAAACAATTTCTTTAAAAATTCATTTCTCGGACTTGGGACCTCGAAATTCTATTCCGGGCATACGCCCAGGTCCCATATTTTCCTACGAACCCTCTGGGACCGTCAAATCACGGGTCTGGGTCTATTTTCCAAAAATGAATCCAAAGTCAACTTTATTCCATTAATTATCATAAATTCAATTGTTCAACACATTTCAACATAAAGACTTCTCGATTGTGCACGCACATTGAGGTGAGATTAACGGAGGCTTTCGGGGCCTCAGAACACAGTTTTTGCTACATTTACACAAGATGACCTTTTGGGTCATCACAATCTCCACCTCTAAAACAACCGTTCGTCCTCGAACGGACATAGAAAAGTACCTGAATCCGGGAAAAGGTGGGGATATTGGCTCCGCATATCGGGCTCGGACTCCCAAGTAGCTGCCTCAACAGGCTGACCTCTCCAGTGATCACGAACCGAAGGATAACTCTTCGATCTCAACTGACGCACCTGCCGGTCTAATATGGCTACCGGCTCCTCCTCATAAGACAAATCCTGGTCCAACTGGACACCACTGAAGTCAAGTACATGAGATGGATCCGCAATATACCTCTGGAGCAT
>ML412122.1:0-23516 GCA_005239525.1 Nicotiana knightiana | reverse complement strand
AAAGTGTTCTTCATCCTCCCACGATTCCGTACATATAAAGAACACCAAAATCGGAGTCCGTTTGACCCCTCAAATGGACCCCTAAAAGTCTCTTATTCTCAAGCCCCAGAATCCCATTTTTCTACTGATTTTCCTTTTTTATGAATTTACACTGGTTTTATGTTCTATAATCATCCATGATCGAGTTTTAATAATCAAAACACTTACCTCTATGAAGAACAAGGATTCCCCTCTTCAAAATTCGTCCCCCAAAGCTCTTTTCCGTACAACAATGGTGTAAAATAAGGTTTAAGTCGCGGAAGGGTTTATTTAAATATGCCCAGTGATTTATTCACCGCAATCGCGGTTCACAGCAGTTCAACCTCACGCTATCGCAACTCAATGCACGCTATCGCAAAGACCAATTGAACTTACCCCCCACGCACCTGGTTAACTCTACGCGATCGCGACCTAGCTCACGCGATCACACTCCACCTTCTTCCAAACCTACGCGATCGCAACCCGATTCACGCGATCGCGATGTACAAAATTTTCCTGGCCCTCAAAGTGTTCTACGCGATCGCAGCCCTTTCCACGCGATCGCGATTCACAGATCCCTGCTGCACAAAAACCAGAAAACCAGCAATTCTCTAAGTCCAAAAATGCCCGTGAACCAACCGAAATCAATCCCGAGCCCCTCGGGACCCCAACCAAAGTTACCAACACATCCCATAACATCATTAAAACTTAGTTGCACTCTCAAAACACCAAAACTAACATCAAAACACCAAATTTACATCGGATTCAAGCCTAAGAACTTTGAAATTTCTAAAATCCACCATTGTTGCCGAAACTATCCAAAACAACTCCGATCGACCTGAAATTTTGCAGACATATCCAAAATGACATTACGAACCTGTTCCAACTTCTGAAATTCCATTCCGACCCCGATAGCCTATTTTCCACTGCCAACCGGAAATCACCAAAACTAACTTTTGCCAATTCAAGCCTAATCCTACACCGGACATCACAAAAATATTCCGAGCACACTTCTAAGTCCCAAATCACCTAACGAAGCTACCGGAGCCATAAAATCTGCATTCCGAGGTCATTTACCAATAATTCAACTCTCAGTTGACTTTTTCCATTATAAAGCTATCTTTTAAAGACTAAGTTACTCAATTCTCACTACAACCATTTCGATTTCAAGCCTACCAACTCTAACACATCAATAAAAGTGTAACCAACCTATGACAAGTCAAGAATAGCAATAAAAATTCAAGTTCTACGTAACGACAGACCGGGTCGTTACACTTATTTACCGTCGGTAATTTTTACGAGCATTTTTCTAAGTAAATCTTATTTTTATCGTTTATTTTATTTTTATATTTTATTATTGGTATCATAACCAAAAGATTTTTGGATCACAATTTTATGAAACAACATAGTTTTACTAGATTTATAAGTTTCCAATTGATATATATTACCTTTGAGTATATTAGCAATTATACAGACTATATAGACCGGTTAGAAATATAATTACATCTTTGCAAAAGACCAGAAGCAGGCAAATTAAACAACCCAGAACTTAAAAATCATATTATTTCATAAATAGAAACATTCACCATAGAAATAGAACGAGAAAAAGATTAACTTAGGACAATCAGAAATGAGATAAAACATATCCCATTAATATAAACAATATTTATGAGACAACATCCTTTAACTAAACGAATAGCTTTTAATTATTGGATCTTAAGTGGAATCTTACAAAGAAAAATAGAATTAAAGAAAATTTTAAAAAAGGTCAGAAATCTGTTAACGAGAACTTTGGAATTAGCTGAACAGATACAAGAATCTGATTTAATAATTAATACAGAACCTAGTTATATAATAAAATGTAGTATTAGTAAAGAAACAATATCTGTTTTAGAGTGGGAATTACAATATATAGAAGGTGAATATATTTGGAAAACCAAAGAATAAAATTTTTGATAAATAAGAAAATTTGGATACCATTAGGCTAATCAAAATAGATAGATCAAAGAACTTAGAATATTTAGATCTAAAAATACATCCAGAAAAGAAATATAGAATATTAAAAGATAATTCGATTATAAAGTGTAATTTTAATAGTAGAGAACATATATTACATACAGAAGATAAACAATACAATACGTTGATAGATTCGAAAATAATAAAAGCATACTAAGAACACTAGAAATTGTAGAATCATTACAAATTAAACAGAGAAAGACTTTAGAAAAATTAGAACAAAATTTTGATTTCTTAAAGTCTCAAGAACTAGAGATAGACAGGAAAATACAATTCTTAAATAATAAATTTAACCTCGAAAATATACCCACTAAAAACGAGATAGAAAAACTGGTTAAAACTATTATAGAAAAACCTAAAGAATTAGAAGTACAAACAACCAAATTAATAGAAAAAATAATGCATCAAGTAGAAGTATTAACAAGTGAGATAAGCACCTTAAAAGAAACACTAAAGACAATAAAAGAAATCTCTCTTTCATGAACGATTTAGGACAAGTATACGAGAAAGCATTAAAATTAACAGAAAAATTTCAGTCTAGTCCAGAAGGACTTACAGAATACGTTCCTCAAGGAAAATCGGACCAAATACAAATAAAACAAAATAATACTATAATAGCATTACTCTTAGAACTTAATAAAAAAGTAGACAAAATTATTAAGGACAAAGAATTAAAAACCTGTCACACCTCCTTTTTCCACTACCCCCGAATTAATGAAGGGGGTAATAAGGGAGTTTTCCAGTTAAAGTGACATTATTCGGATTTGAGATTTATTTATTATTTCAGGGTCGCCACCCGGATCTTTGACGATGTTCCGGGACACCATTTTATTTTGAAGATCCCAAACCGAGGAAAATTTGAATTTCTTTTAATTTTTGTCTGCGACCAGAAATCTGAGTAAGGAAATTCTGTTAATCCGGGAGAAGGTGTTAGGCATTCCTGAGTTTCGTGGTTCTAGCACGGTCGCTTAACTAGTAATATTTGGCCTATTTATTTGATTTATTTACGTATTTTAAACCTATTGTGCTTTTAGCCTTTTTTATTTGTTAGCCGCTTTCAATATTTATGGATTTATCTTTAAATATAAGTCACGATGGCGTGCACTTATTTGTTTTTGGACACATTATAACTACGCCACATGAAATGCACCCGCAATTACAAAGTATGATTTTTATTATAGTTTGAAGCTGAAGAGGGGGACATGAGTTGTCGCGCCCGAATGTAGATTACGTGGTCAAGACTATGGTCATGACGGTTTCATAGTGCCTATTTGAGGCGATGTTCATTTATTCTTTATGCTTTCCATTTGAGGGAGCATTTTTAGTTTTAAAATCAATTAGGACGTTTATGGATTTATCTTGGACAAGTTACGATGGCGTACACTTGTTATTTTTTAGCACATGGCGAAAACATCACATGAAATGCACCCGTGATTGCTACGTGCGTTTATTATTTGTTTAGAGTTAAGGGTTGGGGGCATGAGTTGCCTCGCCTGAGTGTAGGTTAAGGTAATTTGAGGTAATACTCAATTTGTCAAGTTTCAAAGTAAAGGTGTTCATTCTACCTAAAGATTACCTAAAACGATGTTCAATAGCCTAAAGATAATATGTTTTGGGATATGGACACATTTAAGACCCAAATTATATCACTTTAGGCCATCTTAATTAGGTTATTTGGACATGATTCGAAAAACAGTTAAGAACAAACATGCTAACACATCTCACATCTATATGGTAAGAAATAAGACAGATTTGAATTGTGAATATAATGTTACATGTACAAGATTTCTTTACTATTTGATCTACTCCTATATACTAAACAAGAGTATTTATACACAGCTTATGGATCCAACATGGAACGTTGTCTTAAATTTTGTGACAGAACAAGCCTTGAAAACTGAACTAAGCCATGGTTTGCTTTTATTAAAGCGGACAGTATAAGAAAATACCCAGATTTTAGATTCTATTTTTTTTATAATCGATTTGAAAACCCATTTGTGTTCAGTAGTGAGAAATTTACAATGGATTTCGTGAATGAAAACACTTCTCAAGCTAATTGACAACATAAGAGAAAAGGACTGGTTACAGATTGTTTAACACAGTTAATGGGTCTAACATTCTAGGCCCCATAGCCTGAAATTCAGACACTATCAGGCTCAATTGGGCCATGTTTACGAGTCTGGCCCAGCTCGGGTGACCTTGGCAGGTCTGGCCCATAACTACTATAGTAATAAACGTTTCAGAATTAAGAAAAATACAACTGATCATAAATTTTATATAGTTCAGTCCATATTTACAACTGAAAAAAGGTGAAATGTATATAGAAGACCGTAGATATGCTATTACTATTACATTATTCCTAAACCATAGTAATATCAATTTTTACTAATAGGAAAAATAAAGAAGGGAAAACAAAACTAGTTGCTGCTTCTGTGCAAGCCAGCAAACATGTCCTTCAAATACTTAAACCTGCAATTTTCAATGTTAATCTAAAATTATAAGTCCAAAGTTTGAGTACTTGGACAGTATTAACGACAGAACTTTGGGCATTTTGTGAGATGAATCTAGCCACAAAAGGAAGTTAGATTCAACATTAGTGATGCCATAGGAGAACAAAATATGTTCATGCCTTTTATGGGCTGAATCTAACCATAGAAAAGGGTTAGATTCAAACCCAGTGATATCACTTTGTTTAGACTCTTTAACAGCCATCTTTATGTCATGCAACAGATTTTAGCAAGCATTTATTCAAATACTTTAACTACTATGGGCATTTTGAGGAGTGAATCCGACTATTTTGTTACTTCATATTCACTTTCCTAAAGCTCCTTCTCATTACACACATATCCTTTGAAGGATAATTTTTAGCAAAGCTAAACTATTGTTATGCACTATCAATGGGGTGAATTTGACTATTAGGAAGTCAGATTCATCTACCCTAGTGCTAACTTAACATAATTCCAAACCATACAGAGGCTTGCTTATTTAGGCATTTTAGAGGATGGATCTGACCATTCAAAGGTTCAGATTCCTCACTCTAATGCCTTTCTTAATTACATATTTTATACCCTTTAAAGGGGTAAACTTCAGCCAACCATACTAATGTTTGTGCACTACTTAGAGGTGAATTTGACTATTAAGAAGTCATATTTATCTACCCTAATGCCAATATCCTAAACTATCTAGAGACTTGCATATTGAATCTCTTTATTGACCAAAGAGACTCAATCGAAAGCATATTTCTACATTCTTATTGATAGAATATGATCATAGAGAAGGTCAGATTCAAACCTTAATGCAACTTATTTCCTAAAAAATAGAATTATGAGTACTTATCACATTTATATACATATAATCTGAAGCAAACAATCATGCACCAACAGGAGAAATACTAACATCAAGACATTACCTATCACACTCATAAAGTCATTATCATGCCAATAAACATCTACACAGTCACATCTAACAAAACAGAAACAACAACCTCATTTATCAAGAACAACCAGTTTTATACAGTGAGCAGAGAATGAGGATTCTAGTCCAAAAATTTCATTAAGAAGAGATGAACTGATACATACCTTTAAAGAGAAAAACAACAAAGAGACTTGACCAAATAAATGTCAAGTATGAACAATAACAACAAGAAGGAAGAGAAATCAACAACAGCAAACATAAACCCAAAGAAAACCCAGTAGCCCAGCAATAATTGATCCAGAAATCTTGAGTAAGAATGCTTAAAACTCCCAAAAATCAGAGTCAAAAGTAAAAGAAACAGGAGCTGAGCACCAGACCATGTATTTATGTACTTGATTCCAAGGGAAATCGGATTTTTCTTTGTTTTTCTACCAATACCTTTTTTTGAAATTTTTGTTTATGAATGAGAAATTTTTTTTGATTCTTTCTGTATTTTTCAGAATGTATTAGCAGCTAAAAGAGATTGAAAGAATGTTCTTTAGAGTGTCCCCAAAAATCCCCAAATCTAAAGGAAGGGGTGTGGGGTCTGTTTATAGGAGACTTGGGAATGAGATATCCTTTGGTATATCCCTAATTCATTAGGCTGAAGAGGGTACATGTACAACTGTCCCCCTATCCTTTTGGGAGAGCTGCCCCCTTTCCAGAACATTCCAGCCTTAGAAGAGACCTTTCTACCCTTATAAATCTGATTTCCTAATCTTCATTACCTGTTATACCCCTTGGAGTCCCTAAATTTACCATTGGGTAATCAAGGTTAAACTCACTTGGGTTATTGTTTAACTCTAGTTACCCAACCCTAGTTAGGTCCCATAGGTGACTACTAGTTGTTTCTTAACCAAGGTTAGGTCAACTAATTAAGTTAATTGATTAAAGATCCTATTAGTCAAATTAGGTTTAGCTTGCTACTTAAGGTATGTTGATCAATTCAATTCTTAAGTTAACTGATTTAGTTTGGTGAGTTTTACTTAATTACCTAAAATCAGAAACTTAATTAACTAATAAGCCTAGGTCAACTAATTTGTTTTAGTTAGTTAATCTTAAACTAATTATTTTAGACAACTTTTAGGATTTAGTTAACTACTTAAGAGACTATTAGACTAGGTTAGAACTATTAAACAAGTGATTATAGGAAATTATTGCTAACTAAATTAGTCTTGATAAGTCTAGGTTAAAACCTGATCAAACACTGTTTTAGAACTGAGTCTTAGCCTAATTGGTTGATTAGTTTCAGGTTAGTTAATTACTTTAGATTAATTAGGTTGAACTTCTTAGACTTAGGTCAATTGTATTATTACTTAGTTCAAATGTACACTTAATTAGTCGCGTATAATTGTCTCTTCATTACCTAATTAAACTATTACTTGATCGATTAATAATCGATTGAAACTAAAGTTGAAACCAAAAGAAAAAAAAAGATAGAAAGTATAACTAGTATAGACATGCCTATTCAACAAACAAAGCTAACAATTCGATTAAACCAACAACATATTATTTAAACAAAGAAGTTCATGAACTCCTAAACCAAATCAGTACTCAATCCTTAAAACAAGAGACTTAATAGTTGAGGAAAAATGGAGAAAGAGGGGGAAAACAGTCCGGGAAAACATAAGAATATCCAACCAGTGAACAACTTAGACAATAAGGCACAGATTATGTACGCATGCATATTTAGAACTAAACAGGCCAAGAAACAGAAGATATTCAACAAAACCAATCTCAAACCAACGACTTCAAACTAATCGGCTAAGATAACATAAATCTAAAATGGTTATTATACAATCGACTCATGCATTTTAAAGATCTAAGCTAAATCAAAAACAAACAAATACTAGATGAGAACAGTACAACATAAACACATGNCGGATTCCGGCGGGGTTTGGAAATGATCCAAACCCACATGAATCAATGGCTCTCATCAAGAGCTATTGACTCATGTAGCTTTGAACCATTAGTTGTTCTTGAATCGGCCGGACATGGGGTTTTAGGGTTTTAGGTTTCTTAGATCTAACATCGAATGATTTTGGGTGGGATTTTGGTGGAATCAACGACGGGAGGTGACCGAGGAGGAGGAGGAGAGTGTTTGGTGAAGATTTGGGGTCATTTGTTGGTGGTCCGCCGCCGGTAGGCTATTTCCGGGCGGCGGAAACCTAAGGAGGCTAGGGCTTCTCGAGACAGAAGAGAGAGAGATGGAGGGATGGGGGACGACTAGGGGTTGGAGGGGGGCTGGGCTTTGGCAAATGAGGGTAGGGGGGACATTTGGACATATTTATATTAATCAGGTGATTAGTTCCCAGCCGTTGGATCTTGGGGGATCAACGACTGGGATCAACTTTGTCTAAACGGGGTCGTTTTGGTGGGGGACCAGGCTGGCCGGGTTGGGCTGGGTATTGAGTGTTTATGGGGAGAGGTTTTGGGCCTGGGCAGGCTTAGCCCAGGTCTGATTTTAAGAATAATTTACCAATTTAAGCTAATTAATTAATTAATTCTAATTAAATTAAAACTTAACAAAATGTGGTAATTAATTTTAACTTAGTCTTTGTCTAATTAATTGATAAATTAGCTAGGAGTAAAACCATTTAGTCTAATACCTCTAGCAAATTTCATAATTTTCTTATGAAAAAGGATCAAGTTATGCAATTGACCATTAAAACCTAGTAATAATTTAAAATATTTTTTTTTTTGTAATTTTCTAATAAAAGATTGAGGTTATGCAACCTTGAATTATTTATAAATATTAAAAGGCAAATTATGGTAATACAATGCAAAATTAATTCACAAACAACATTGAAATTCGATAAAATTTATAAAATTAATTAATTTATTGAATTTTGTAGGAATATATGGTAGGTAAAAAATTAGATGCTCACAAAACCGAAATAGAAAACCCAAAGAATAGGGAGGTAGAAGATTTAATAGAACAATTAAAAAAGGTAGAAATACCACCCCAAAAAGAAAAACTTTAATTAGTAAGGAAGCCTAAAAAATGGACCTTTTTTCAAGTAGGACAAGAACAACAAATGAAGTAAGACCTAGAGTAAGTTTCTCAGACAACAGAATAGGTAATAATATGCTAACAAGAATCCTAACTAGGAAAGAACAAGAAGAAGAACAACAATTAGACGAAATAATAGATATAGATAAAGATATACAAATATTTCAACAAAATCAATTGAGACTACTCAACCCAAAAGCATTATTGTCACGCCCCGAAATCCCACCTTTGGGCCGTGATGACGTCTAACGTTGAACCCGCTAGACAAGCCAACGTGTACAGTTAACTAACATGATAATACCGAAATAACAGGATAAGCTAAAAACAGTTCACAACTTAACAACGGAAATAGATAAAGTTTCAAAGCTAAGTAAAGACAACATAATACAGCGTCGCAATAATTTCCCAAAACCTGGAGTCAGAAACTCACGAACTGTCTATAGGAGTGTTAAATACAAAGTCTGAAAGGAAATACATGACTGTCTCTGAGAACTAGAGGAAAAACAAGACAGAAATGAAGAACTAGGGATAGGAGAGACGCCAAGGCCCACGAACGCCAGCGGGTATACCTTGAAGCCTCTAAGGTGGACTGAAGGAGACTCCCTCAACGCTGTCCACCGGGTCGGAGTGCAGGATCTGCACAATAATAAGATGTGCAGTGTAGCATCAGTACAACCGACCCCATGTACTGAGTAAGTGACGAGGCTAGGACATGACAACGGAATGTACCTGTGCAGTTCAATAGTATAGTGAAAACTAAACAAGAATACAATTACGGGGAAGAACATGCTGGGGGTAAGAGGTAGCAAATGCAAATGGCGGAAACGAAAACAACAATCTAAAATATCCAAAAATAATAACGGGTATTGACAACACAAATTAAAACAGTGAAAAGAAACGGCACGACATGTCCCCTCGTGCATAATAATATAAAATATGACACAGAATGTCCCTTCGTGCATAAAAAACATAAACATGGCACATAAATGTCCCCTCGTGCATAAAATATCACAATCACGGTGCGGAATGTCCTCTCGTGCATAAAACATCACAATCACGGCACGGAATGTCCCCTCTTGCATAAAACATCACAATCACGTCACGGAATGTTCCCTCGTGCATAACAATATAAAATATGGCACGACATCACCCTTCGTGCTTTTACACTCTTCCTCACCAAAACAATGACAATATCAATGGCAAGGAATACAACATAGTGGAAATACAATTCAAAATCACCCGGCAAGGGGAAAGTATCAGTCAATATCGTAACGATTGCCCGTCAAAGGTCTCAGCTATAACCAATCATTTCAAATACATCCTTTACAATTGGGTTCTCAATCGAACCAATACATTATGAGTTCATCAACCAGGGTTTTCAACATTAATCAACTTCCAAGCAGAGACAATTGCATATTATAACGAACATGGAAGTAATAATAAGGTTTTTTTTTATCGAAAATAGACTCACGGGCATGCTTGACACACAATGTATAGGTACTCGTCACCTCACTTATGCATTGAACATGATAAACACTTAAAACATAGCATACAATACCTATTCCCTCACCAAAGTTAGGCAAAACACTTACCTCGGGTCCAAAAATAGCAATCAAGCCTCTAACACCGCCTTTCCTTTTGAATTCAACTCTGGAACAACAATATCTAGACATAATTAACTTAAGTATATCAATAATGACTCAAAAAAAATCGATCCCATAGCCTAATTATCCATTTCTTAGCATTATTCCAAAAATACCAAAATTCGACCCCGGGCCCGCTCGCCCGGATTCCAATAATTCTCGAAGGGGACACTCACCCAAAGCCTAAGGATCATTAATATACGATTCTTACTTGATTTCATGGCCAATTCACAGAAAATTCTCAAATGGTTACAAGTTCTAGGTTATTACCCAAATTCTTGATTTTTGCACTAATTTCTGTAGTTAATTAAGCTAGAATCCATGCATGAAGCTAATTTTTGAGTAGAGTTCACTTACCTTAGAAGAACAGGTCGTTAGCCCTTAACAATGGAGGAAAATCACCCAAGGAAGAAGAAAGAAATGAGAAAAATGGGTTTGAAACCCGTATATAAAATACACTGCATGCATAGTGATTCCGCACTTGCGGCTCGGGGACCGCAGGAGCGGTCTCGCACCTGCGAGGAAAATCTCACGCCTGCGAAAATGGGCTGGGGAGCCTGGGCCCGCGCCTGCGGAGTGCAGGCCGCACCTGCGACTCTGCTCCTGCGGAATATTTTCCGCACCCGCGATAATTGGCCAGGACATTGGGTAATCGCACCTGCGATGCTGGGGACTGCAGGAGCGGTCCCGCACCTGCGACAGGGCAACCGCACCTGCGGTCACACAAGAACAGGTGCACCAGCAGCTATGTTTGCTGGTTTTTAGCCCCGTTAGGTGCCCGGAAGGCACCTGGGCCTACCCGAGCCCTAGTCCAAATATACCAACGAGTCCCAAATCATAACACGAACTCGATCGAGCCTTTGGAACACCCAAACAACGCTAAAACTCAAAATCACACCCCCAAACCCCAAGAACAAAACTTAGGAACTTTAAGATTTCTAGACTTCGCTAACAACGTGCCGAACTGACCTATACAACTCGGAATGACACCAAAATATACACACGACTTCCAAAATCATCCTATGAACTTATTCGACCAATTAAACCACTAAAATAATATCAAAACAAGGAATTAAACCTCAAAACTCATAGAATTTTCTTAAAACTTCATAAAGCTCAAACATTCCAATTTCGATCCGAACCACGCCATTTCAAGTCCGTTTTACACCAAATTTCACAGATAACTCGCATAACATATATTAAACCTGTTCCGGGCTCCGAAACCATAATACGGGTCTGGTAACGCAGATTTCACTTCAAAGTTCATTTTCAAAAGTCTTTCATATTTTTAAAAAATAATTTTCTTTAAAAATTCATTTATCGGGCTTGGGACCTCAGAATTCGATTCCGTGCATAGATCCAGGTCCCATATTTTTCTATAGACCCTCCTGGACCGTCAAATCATGGGTTCGGGTCCGTTTACCAAAAATGTTGACCAAAGTCAACTTTATCCCATTAATTATCATAAATTCAACCGTTCAACACATTTCCACATAAAGACTTCCAGGCTACGTGCTTGGGATGTGCACGCACAATGAGGTGAGATTAACGGAGGCTTTCGGGGTCTCAAAACACAATTTTTGCTAAATTACACAAGATGACCTTTTGGGTCATCACAATCTCCACCTTTAAAACAACCGGTCGTCCTCGAATGGACATAGAAAAGTACCTGAATCGGGGAAAAGGTGGGGATAACGGCTCCGCATATCAGGCTCGGGCTCCCAAGTAGCTGCCTCAACAGGCTGACCTCTCCACTGCACACGAACCAAAGGATAACTCTTCGATCTCAACTGTCGCACCTGCCGATCTAATATGGCTACTGGCTCTTCCTCATAAGACAGATCCTTGTCCATCTAGACACCACTGAAGTCAAGCACATGAGATGGGTCTACAATATACCTCCGGAGCATAGACACATGAAATACTGGGTGCACAACTGACAAACTAGGTGGCAAGGAAAGTCCGTAGGCCACCTCTCCTACCTTGTCCAGAATCTCAAATGGACCAATGTACCAAGGGCTCAAATTTCCCTTCTTTTTGAATCTCATCACGCCCTTCATGGGCGACACCGAAGAAATACCTGGTCGCCTATCATAAATGCCAAATCTCTAACTCTGCTATCCGCATAACTCTTCTACCCGGACTGAGCTGTACGAAGTCTATCCTGAATGATCTTGACCTTGTCCAAGGCATCCTGGACTAACTCAAAACCCAACAATCTAGCCTCTCCCGGCTCGAACCATCCGACTGGAGACTGACACCGTCTACCATACAACGCCTCATACGGAGCCATCTGAATGCTCGGCTGATAGCTGTTGTTGTAGGCAAACTCAGCTAAAGGCAAGAACTGGTCCCATGAACCTCCAAAGTCAATAACACAAGCTCGCAACATATCCTCCAAAATCTGAATAGTACGCTCGGACTGCCCGTCCGTCTGAGGGTGAAATGCGGTGCTCAAATTGATCTAGGTGCCTAAATCTCGCTGAAATATTCTCCAGAAATGGGAGGTAAATTGAGTACCTCGGTCTGATATAATAGATATGGGCACACCATGCAGTCTAACAATCTCTCTCATATAGATCCTTGCCAACTTCTCTACTGAATACGAAACTGATACTGGAATGAAGTGCGCTGACTTGGTCAGCCTATCCACAATGACCCATACTGCATCAAACATCCTCTGAGTCCGTGGGAGTTCAACTACAAAGTCCATGGTGATACGCTCCCACTTCTACTCGAGAAGCTGAATCTGCTGCATCAAACCACCGGGTCTCTGGTGCTCGTACTTAACCTGCTGACAATTCAAGCACCAAGCTACATAAGCTACAATATCCTTCTTCATTCTACGCCACCAATAATGCTGCCGCAAGTCCTGGTACATCTTTGCGGCACCCAGATGAATGGAATATCGGGAACTGTGGGGCTCCTGTAGTATCAACTCATGAATACCATCCACACCAGGTACACAAATCCGTCCTTGCATCCTCAAAACTCCCTCAACATCAACCGTAACCTACTTGGCATCTCCGTGCCTGAATCTATCTCTAAGAACACATAAATGGCGATCATCATACTTCCTGGCCTGAATACGGTCATACAAAGAAGAACGGGCTACGGTATGGGCCAGAACACTGCCAGTCTCAGAAACCTCCAATCTCACAAATCGGTTGGCTAATGCCTGAACATCCAAATCAAGAGGACGCTCTCTGATTGATAAATAGGCAAGACTACCCATACTAGATGACTTCCGGCTCAAAGCATCGGCCACCACATTGGCCTTTCCCGGATGATAAGGAATGGTAATATCATAATCCTTCAGGAACTCTAGCCATCTCCTCTATCTCATGTTCAACTCCTTCTGTTTAGACAAGTACTGTAAGCTCTTATGATCAGTGAATACCTCACATGGCACACCATACAAGTAATGCCTCCAAATCTTCCATGCATGCACAATAGCGGCTAACTCCAAGTCATGAACTGGATAGATCTTCTCATGAACCTTCAACTGACGAGAAGCATAGGCTATAACCTTGCCATCCTGCATCAACACTGCACCAAGCCCAACCCGTGAAGCATCACAATACACGGTATACGATCCTGAACCTGTGGGCAAAACCAACACTGGTGCCGTGGTCAAGGCTGTCTTGAGCTTCTGAAAGCTCGCCTCGCACTCGTTAGACCACCTGAACTGGGCACTCTTCTGAGTCAATCTGGTCATCGGGGCTGCAATGGATGAAAATCCCTCCACAAACCGGCGATAATAACCTGCTAAGACCAAGAAACTCCGGATCTCTGTAGCTGAGGTGGGTCTAGGCCAATCTCTGACTGCTGAAATCTTCTTGGGATCCACCTGAACACCCTCTGACGATACTACACGGCCTAGAAATGCAACCGAACTCAACCAAAACTCAAACTTGGAGAATTTGGCATACAACTGACTATCCCTCAGAGTCTGGAGGACGACTCTAAGGTGCTGCTCATGCTCCTCTCGGCTGCGAGAGTATATCAATATATCATCAATGAAAACAATAAAAAATGAGTCCATAAGTCCTGAACACTCGGTGCATCAACTCCATAAAAGCAGCGGGGGCATTCGTCAGTCCAAATGACATCACCAAGAACTCATAATGCCCATAACGAGTGCGAAAAGCTGTATTAGGGACATCAGACGCCCTAATCCTGATGGTAACCAGATCTCAAGTCAATCTTGGAAAACACTGAAGCACCCTGAAGCTGGTCGAATAAATCATCAATCCTCGGCAAAGGATACTTGTTCTTAATAGTAACCTTATTCAACTGTCGGTAGTCAATACACATCCTCATCGAGCCATCCTTCTTCTTGACAAACAATACTGGAATACCCCAAGGAGAGACACTAGGCCTAATGAAGCCTTTATCCAACAAATCCTTCAACTGATCTTTCAACTCCTTCAACTCTGGCAGGGCCATACGATACGACGGAGTAGAAATAGGATGGGTGCCTTGAGCTAACTCAATACAAAAATCAATATCCCTGTCGGGTGGCATCCCCGACAGGTCAGCAGGGAAAACCTCTGGAAACTCACGAACCACGGGCATCGACTCCAGGGAAGGAACCTCAACGCTAGAATCATGAACATAGGCCAGATAGGCCAAACAACCCTGCCCGATCATGTGCCGAGCCTTCATATAAGAAATAACTCTACCAGAAGAATGACTAGGAGTTCCCTTCCACTCCAAACGAGGCACCCCTAGAAAATCCAAGGTCACTGTCTTGGCATGACAGTCCAGGATAGCATAATAGGGGGATAGCCAATCCATCCCCAATATAACATCGAAGTCAACCATATCCAGAAGCAAAAGATCAACCTGAGTCTCCAGACAACCCATGACTACTAAGCAAGCACGGTAGACTCGATCTACTACTATAGAATCATCCACCGGTGTAGAAACATGCACAACAGTACTCAAGGAATCACGGGGCATACTCAAAAAAGGGGCAAAATATGAAGACACATAGGAGAATGTAGAACCTGGATCAAATAACACTGAAGCCTCTCGGCTGCAAACTGAAACTGTACTTGTAATAACTGCATCAGAAGCCTCGGCATCAGTCCTGGCAGGAAAAGCATAGCACGGGGGCTGAGCCCCTCCAATCTGATCATCTCTGGGTCGACCTACTGGGGTATGACCTCTACCTCTCGTGGCATGTCCTCCACCTCCATGAGTCTGACCTTTACCTCTGGCACCCCGACCGCCACCCCTAGCTAATTGAAGGGGTGGGGGTGCGCCTGATGCGGGAACCATGGCACGGGAACCATGATACTGAGACCAACCCGGACCTCGAGGGTAAAACCGAGAAATATGCCCCAATCCACTGCAAGAATAAAACGGCCTCAGCTGATATGGCTGGGGACTCTGGAGCTGTCCCTGACGACCCTGATAACCACCCTGGAAACTCTGAAGTGGCGGTGTGTTGATAGGTGCTGGTGGTGCACTGTGAGCTACCTGAAGTGCCGACTGATAGGGTCGGGCAGGATGACCTCTGCCTGAAGAATCCCTGCCCCCAGATGAGGCTCCGCTGAAACGACCGGAATGACGGGGCCTCTTGTCAGCCCACTGACCACCACCCTATGACATAATCATCTCAATCCACCTGGCCACATTGGCCGCATCCTGGAATGAAATATCAGTACCTGACTCTCTAGCCATCTGAAGTATGATAGGCTGGGCCAATCCCTCAATAAATCTTCAAACCCTCTCCCGATCAGTGGGAAGTATCATAAGAGCATGTCATGCTAGAGTGATGAACCGGGTCTCGTACTGAGTGACTATCATAGATCCCTGCTGGAGACGCTCAAACTGCCTCCGAAGGTCCTTTCTCTGAGTAATGGGAAGGAACTTCCCCAAAAATACCTCTGAGAACTGAGTCCAAGTCAAAGGTGCAGATCCAGCTAGTCTGGCTAGGCAATAGTCTCTCCACCAACTCTTGGCTGCGCCAGATAACCGAAAAGTAGCGAAGTCAACTCCGTTGGACTCCACTATGCCCATGTTCCGAAGAACCTCATGGTAGCTGTCCAAATAATCCTGGCAATTCCTGATGGTGAACCAGTAAAAGTAGCAGTGAATAACTTAGTGAACATGTCCAGTCTCCACAAAGCATCCGCTAACATAGTTGCTCCCTCTGCTACCGGCGCTGCAATACCCGGTTGAGCCACTCCGGCTAGCTGAGGTGCTGGAGTCTGAAACTGTGGAGCTAGCTGCTCTGGCGTGCGAGTGGCAGGTGTCTGAGTACCTCCCCCAGCCTGAGAGACGGCTGGTGTAGTAGGAAGAAGACCCGCCTGTGCTACACTCTCCATGAGTCCGACTAGACGGACAAGAGCGTCCTGAAGCACTGGGGTAGCTATGAACCCCTCTAGGACTTGAGTTGGTCCAACTGGGACTGCTGGAACTGAGACCTCCTCGTCAGACTCGACCTGAGGGTCCTCCACTGGGGCTGCTGCTCTAGGCTGAGCCCAACTCCGGCCTCGACCTCTAGCACGGCCTCGTCCTCGACCTCGACCCCTCGTAGGAATTGTAGTAGGAGTGTCGGGCTGCTTAGCGGAACCAAGGGAAGCACGCGTCCTCTCCATCTGCGAGAGAATAGAATAGAAACTCAATCAGTACTCAGAATTCATATCGCACGAAAGAGATGAAAAGAAATGTGGAGTCATCCTAACTTTGCAGCCTCTGGGGGATAAATACAGACGTATCCGTACCGATCCCTCAGACTCTACCAAGTTTGTTCGTGAGTTGTGAGACCTAAGCAACCTAGAGCTCTGATACCAACTTGTCACGCCCCGAAATCCCATCTTTGGGCCGTGATGGCTTCTAACGTTGAACCCGCTAGACAAGACAACGTGTACAATTAAACTAACATGATAATACTGAAATAAGAGGATAAGCTAAAAACAGTTCACAACTTAACAACGGAAATAGATAAAGTTTCAAAGCTAAGTAAAGACAACATAATACAACGTCGCAACTATTAACCATGCGGTTTAGACATAGTATTTTGTTTTATACTTTATGGAACAATTATATATTTAATTTATTCAATTCAATAAAGTACTATTTTAAATAGATCATTTGTTACATGTGTTCCTTTTAGTTATGTAGTAGACAATTTAGTGTATGGAGTCTTAGCTCATGCACGAAAGATTAAATTGTTGGTTCTCATAATTAATAAATTTTATTCACAATCAAAGATATTATTGGAAAAAATATCTTGATGATTGTAGCACAAGATTATAGTATAATTTGTCTTGATTATGGGAGTGGTTTTACTCCGACTTCTTGTGCTAGTATACTCAGTGTTATTGAACGGACCAAGTGGAGAAAAGATATTTTTGTACTGAATATATAAAATACTTTCTCTAATTCATTAAATGAGCTTATACTCCTAATCTTGATATAATTATTATGATCAATGTAATTTGTTTATTGTTTTGATTTATCAAAAGGTACGACTCTATTCCGAGTTAGTGTATGCCTAATAGATTGGACAATAACGAATAACATTTGTGAATAATAATTAGTTGATAGAATCCTTGACTCGGTTTTGAGTTTGATGATACCCCTTTATATAAGCTTATAAGTTTTCATGTGAAAACCCGGCCGGTGGATTTTGTATCCGTCACATGAAATAGTTTAAGCGGAATTGTAAAGGATTTAATTAGTTGATTAAATTAAATTTTCAGTGATTTAATTTGATTAACTGGTATTTGAGATCTTAACATGGAGAGTTAAAATAAGTGTTATTAAATTTTCGAAATTCATACTGAGAAGTTCAATTGCAGTTTTTCAGTGGAATAAATTGCAATTAATTATAGTAAGAATTAATTCATGCTAATTTCGAATTAATGCTATAATTGGTAGCCTCTTATTATTTCTATGGTCCCTGCTATACCTAGTAAAAACCTGGACAAGACTTGGGTAAAAAGTGACTTAGGAGAAAAGTCATCCGTTAGAGTTAGAGTAGGATTCTACTTGTAGAATCCTACACGTTTTTGGAAGATAATTTTCGGCCAAAAATAACTCTACTTAAGGAGGATGAATTTCACCTAATTACTTACTTTTCAGAGTTGTATTGTTTTTGCCCACCCAAAAGCAAAATCGTCCAAGGTTTTGTTAGGCATATAACAGAAGACTGCAACCCTCGATTCTTTCTGTTTGGAAGCTTTGTCCAACGATTTCAAGAGGTTAGTGCTTCTAATCTTGTGATTATATCATTGTCTAGTTTACATGTATTAGATGCCTGGTTTGTTTGGTTGCTTCCGCTGCGCATGTTCTAACAGGTAAGAGGTAGCAAATACTGAAATGACGGAAACGAAAACAACAGCCTAAAATATCCGAAAATAATAACGGGTATTGACAACACAAATTAAAACAGTGAAAAGAAATGACACGGCATGTCCCTTCGTGCATAATAATATACAATATGGCACGAAATGTCCCTTTGTGCATAAACAACATAAACACGGCACGGAAATGTCCCCTCGTGCATAAAACATCACAATCACGGCACAGAATGTCCCCTCGTTCCTAAAACATCACAATCACGGCACGGAATGTCCCCTCGTTCCTAAAACATCACAATCACGGCACGAAATGTCCCCTCGTGCATAAAATATCACAATCACGGCACGGAATGTCCCCTCATGCATAACAATATAAAATACGGCACGACATCTACCTTCGTGCTTTTACACTCTTCCTCACCAAAACAATGACAATATCAATGGCAAGGAATACAACATAGTGGAAATACAATTCAAAATCACCCGGCAAAGGGAAAGTATCAGTCAATATCGTAAAGATTGCCCGTCAAGGGTCTCAGCTATAACCAATCATTTCAAATACATCCTTGACAATTGGGTTCTCAATCGAACCAATACATCATGAGTTCATCAACCAGGGTTTTCAACATTAATCAAGTTCCAAGCAGAGACAATTGCATATTATAACGAACATGGAAGTAATAATAAGNATACCTATTCCCTCACCAAAGTTAGGCAAGACACTTACCTCGGGTCCAAAAATAGCAATCAAGCCTCTAACACCGCCTTTCCTTTTGAATTCAACTCCGGAACAACAATATCTAGACATAATTAACTTAAGTATATCAATAATTACTCAAAAAAATCGATCCCATAGCCTAATTATCCATTTCTTAGCATTCTTCCAATAATATCAAAATTCGACCTCGGGCCTGCTCGCTCGGATTCCAATAATTCTTGAAGGGGNCATGAAGCTAATTTTTGAGTAGAGTTCACTTACCTTAGAAGACCAGGTCGTTAGCCCTTAACAATGGAGGAAAATCGCCCAAGGAAGAAGAAAGAAATGAGAAAAATGGGTTTGAAACCCGTATGTAAAACACACTGCCTGCACAGTGATTCCGCACCTGCGGCTCGGGGACTGCAGGAGCGGTCACACACCTACAGAAATGGGCTGGGGAGCCTGGGCCCGCGCCTGCGGAGTGGAGACCGCTCCTGCGTAATATTTTTCGCACTCGCGATAATTGGCCAGACCATTGGGTAATCGCACCTGCGATGCTAGGGACCGCAGGAGCGGTCCCGCACCTGCGACTGGGCAACCGCACCTACGGTCACACCAGAACAGGTGCACCAGCAGCTATGTTTGCTGGTTTTTAGCCCCGTTAGGTGCCCGGAAGGCACCTGGACCCACCCGAGCCCTAGTCCAAATATACCAACGAGTTCCAAATCATAACATGAACTCGCTCGAGCCTTCGGAACACCCAAACAACGCTAAAACTCAAAATTACACCCCCAAACCCCAAACTTAGGAACTTTAAGTTTTCTAGACTTCGCTAGTAACATGCCGAACTGACCTATACAACTCGGAATGACACCAAAATATACACACGACTTCCAAAATCAGCCTACGAACTTATTCGACTGATTAAACTACTAAAATAACATCAAAACAAGGAATTAAACCTCAAAACTCATAGAATTTTCTTAAAACTTCATAAAGCTCAAACATTCCAATTTCGATCCGAACCATGTCATTTCAAGTCCGTTTTACACCAAATTTCACAGATAACTCGCATAACATATATTAAACTTGTTCCGGGCTCCGGAACCATAATACGGTCCTGGTAACGCAGATTTTACCTCAAAGTTCATTTTCAAAATCTTTCTTATTTTCAGAAAATAATTTTCTTTAAAAATTCATTTCTCGGGCTTGGGACCTCGGAATTCAATTCCGGGTATACACCCAGGTCCTATATTTTCCTACGGACCCTCTGGGATCGTCAAATCATGGGTCCGTGTCCGTTTACCAAAAATGTTGACCAAAGTCAACTTTATCCTATTAATTATCATAAATTCAACAGTTCAACACATTTCCGCATAAAGACTTCTCGGCTATGCGCTCGGGATGTGCACGCACAACGAGGTGAGATGAATGAAGCTTTCGGGGCCTCGGAACACAGTTTCTGCTAAATTACACAAGATGACCTTTTGGGTCATCACAATTATATAACGTAGGATATTTTTCGAATAATTCACAATTATATGGACATTACAGAGAAGAACAATTATTAGTTATAGGAAAAAAAGTCGCAACAATAAATTTAATCAACTCAGAATCAGTAAGACAAATAAAAAACTACAAAAAGAATTTGATGCATATGGGATTAATAGTAATAGGATTAAAAAGATTAACTAGAAAAAAATTAGGAACTAAGGTATTGGTTGTAGTATATGATGATAGATGGTCCGATCAAAAGAAATCTATAATAGTTTTAACAGAAGTAGATAGGACGAATAATAGAGGAATATTCTATATAAGCCCAGATTTCATGATAAACTTAGTAGAATTCGGAAAAAATATATTAAAATAAGAATACAAACTAAGGATATGGAGAAATGAATAACGAAAATAATTTATTAATATGTGTAAGATTTATAGGAAAAATGGCAACAAATAGTAATACAAAATTTAAAATTAAGGTAGATGATGTAGTAGAAGTAATGGGAAATAAAGGAATAAAACTAATAAAACCCATCAAAATAGACCCAGAAGAATATGCAGGTTTAGAATGGAATCTAGAGGACTTTGCAAAACCAAAAATATTAAAACCAGAATCTGATTTGATGTATATAAATTCTAGGGGAGAAACTTCAATAAGGTTCACTGATTATAATTATACCACCCATAGGGAAGTAAATGATGGAACAGAAAGTACAGTAGAAGACAGTGAATGTATGAATATTGCAATAATACAAGATGAATTCGAAGTAGACAAAGCATTAGAAAAAGCTAGGATATTAGTTAGAGAAAATAAAGACAGGACTTTTAAATGTAAAACATGTAAACTCGAAAGTTTAACTCTGAGTGAAACAGAAGAACATTTTAGGAAATGGGAATTAAGAAAAGACAATTGGGGATATAGATCAGAAAATATTTCACAAAAAAGATTAGAAAATTTTGATAAAATTTTAGAAGAAATAAAGGATAGCTATGAAGAAACAGAGACAGAATCTTTAATAAGTTTAAAAGAATTAATGGAATCAACTAGTTCAAGTCCTAGCCCATTTCAGAGAACAATTCATCAAAGTACAGTAGATACTAGTACGGGAAATGTACCTAGAAGAAGGGTATATAGATTAGGTCAAGAAATAGAAATAGAAAATGTAAAACCATCAGGAAAAAGGATGCCTATAGAGGAACCTATAAGACTACAAGAAGGAGGAAGTAAAGGTAAAATATTAAATATAGCGGCCCACGACCCACAAATGTGGAACTCAGTAATAGACCTTTGGAAAGAAATAGTAGTAGCAGACTATATAAAAACCTACCACGAAACAGATGCATAAACAATGTATAAATATATGGAAACTTTCTTAGGAGAATCAACAAAAGGATTATGGGAAGCTTATAAGTTAGAATTCCCACAAGAATTTCAGGCTTTAATAGCAATGAGACCAAATCCTTATAATTTTACAAACAAAATACATAGTTTAATTACGGGAGAAGATCCAAGTAGTGGATTAGTAGTATTACAAAAAAATGCTTTAATAAAGTTAGAACAATTAAGTATAAGCAGTTGGTTTCATATAAAGAAATTCCTCAATGATTATTTTTATTATTGTACTATTAGTGGAAATGCGTTTGATCAAGAATTAGGTAAAAAATTATTTAATAAATTACAAGGAGTTCAAGGCAGAGAAATAGAAGAACGATGGTATAAAAGAGACGGAGTAATACAAAACCCAAATGCAAAATGGTCTATAAGACATAAAATACAACATATAATGGAAATATTACAAGATAAATGTACTATTATATTAATACAAAAACAACTAAAATAGAATAATATGAGTTTTTGTAAGTCAACTGTATATGCAACCCAAAGCTATGATAGGAATGAATACAAAAAGAAAAAATATAGAAATAAACCGCAATATAATAAGGGATATAATAGAAAAAATTATTATCTTAGAAAATCATCAGCTAAAAAATCATACCTAGATAGAAACAGACATGTTAGGAAATATAAAATAGAAAGAAATTATAAAAATAAACTAGAATGTTTTACCTGTGGAAGTGTAGAACACTTAGCCAATACATACCCGAAAAGAATTAATAATAAAACAAGAAATTCACAACTAATAGAAGATTTTCAGGAAACTTTAATAAATGTAGACGAACATATGTTAGATAATGAAAGTATATACTCTATAGTAACTGTAGATATAGAAGAAAAAACTCAAATAGACTCATCAGAGTCAGAAGAAGAATTAATAGATGAAATAGGATTAGAAAAACTAAATTTGGAAGAAATACAAGCAAATACATTAGCAAACATATCCGAAAAATGTAATCATGATTTTGAAAAAACGGTTAGATAGTAATCAGTATTTTATATGTAAATGGTATCCTAGTAGGGATAGAAGAGCAAAATGTAAGTAATGTTACCTAGAAGGATGCATCTTATGTATAGAAAAAGAATTCAAGACAAAAATAAATAAAGAAGAAAAATGCCAGGGAATAAATAATTCCACTCTCAATTTAAGAGTAATGGATTTAAAAACCAGAATAAATGAATTGGAAAAAAGAATACAAAAAAAGGAAAAGGGAAAGCAAAAGTTAGAAGATGACGGAGAAAATGCNGATAAGCCCGTTGCTGCTATGCAAATGGACGGAACTCATAATATATATAGACATTATATAGATAAATCGCAGATTAGTTTTATAAATACATGCCTAGATTTTTATAAACCTAGTTACAAGGTAGATAAAATCTAGGTAAGAGGCTTGAATAAAAATGTAGATTTTGTACTAGGATTAAATTTTATGATACATAACAATGGTAGTTGCTTACTCAG